>JABUQX010036117.1:20000-118536 GCA_015478945.1 Trachelipus rathkii | reverse complement strand
ATATATATCTAGATAATTTATATATATAGTATATTTTTTATTTGTATAGTCATATATATATACAAGTATATAGATATATTAATATTATATTTATATAATATATTATTATTAGGACTGAAAAAATTTTAAGGGGCGGTTTCATCTGGCAAAAATCACCCCAGTGAGAAAAATATCAAACAATGATCACATAATAGCTCGATTTTTTTTATTTATTATTATTTTTCTTTTGTAAATATCATATTTGGCTTTATCAATCTTCTAGTCAATAAAATTTATAAATACATGCCAAAAACTTTACCGAAACTCTTAAGTATTCATCATTGGTAAGAGCACTTTTACAGAGTGGCCCAATCGAATGAATCTGTATTTGCTCATTGTGGAAAATTCTAAAGTAAGATGTAGTGACTGCACCAGATCTGTATCGGTATGCACTGTTATCGGTGTATCGGTCGCAATTTGACGGTATCACAGTACCGGTATCGGAATTTTAGGATAGTATAGTTTCAGTTCGTTCGTTAGTCGGGTACAATTTTGCCGCTTACATCTTCTCATATCGTATACAACATTTTGCATCTTTTAAAATTTGTATATAGTATATTATAGTATATTATTTTATAATATACTATAATAAAATATATATTCATAATATATATAATAATTAATTTATTACTATATAATATATTTATACTATATATAATATATATATATATATATAATTATATATCAATATATATTCAGTATCATGTCCCGCATTGCTGCAGGGTATTTAAGTTTGAAAAGGTTTAAGTTTGTGAACACCATTCACGAAAGCAAGATTTGATAGAGGGGGTTTTCAGCCCTTGCTATCAGAAGAAGAGAATTTAAAAATTTCTTCAATGACTCGACGACTTCGAGATTAAGGTCAGCTTGTTCCCACCCTTTCTAGGATTAAATTTCAATTTACTTCTTCTTTTTTTAATTTGGCTTCATGAATTATACGTTATATTTATATATATATATTATTTATATATATAATATTATATTATTATATATTATATAGTATTATATATATGATATATATAATGTTATATATATATAATTATATATATAATATAATATATATATATTAATAGCTGATATATATATATATATATATATGAATTAAGTATTGATATATATAATTAATATTATATAGTTGGTCTATATATGGGTCGGAAGGTAGGAAGTTTGTCTGTATTTGGAATTTGTTTAATTCTTGGTACATGCAATTTCAATAACAGTCAGATTTACAGATGCAATTTACACATCATCAAAATCTGCAAGTTTCTAATGTTGCATTTTCTTGATGGCTTCAGAGTGTAGTTTGACTAGATTTCACTTTATCAGCACTCACCAAATCAATAAGGTGTGTCTGCAATCGTTTTAAGATTGTATGTTAAACTTAAGAGTCTGTTTAAAACAAATAAAGAAACCAGGAAAGATGCACTATAAACATTGTTTATTATAACGTAGCTTTTTTTGACTGATCTCAAACTTTACATTTTATTGTTCTTAAGATGCTATTATTGGGTTTATCATAATCTTTTTCTATCTTCTTCTTCTCTTTTCAGGATTAGTTTCCTTTTATATTTTCATTCAAGGAACTTTTTGTCCTATACTTAGCCTTGCAAGAAAATGAAAACATTCTGATATATTTCATATTGTGCATTCAATATTCGACTTTAGAAGTCTTTAGCATAATATTAAGCATGCGAACGAGTGAGTATAAATGGGCTTGGGACATTTTTCCTTTATTCTCGCTTGCAAACCAGATCACTTTTCGATTTTTTTTTGTCTCTGTTTCCCTTTTTTTTCTTTTGTATTATTATTTGTATTCAACCAAGTTCAGTTACTTTTGTCTTCATTAGTTGCAGACTATTCCGCTAATATCATTTCATGGACGAAGACACACATATCTCTTTGACGGTAAAAGTATCATAATATCAAGTTAAGCACACACAACAAAATTGTTTATCCTGACACATCGATCTCAGCTCTATCGGCTAAACAATAAATAAATTACTTTCATTTATGTTTTGCGAATTTTAAGTTGATGAGATGCGATATTACAGTATTCTGGAATTGTGCTGTGACTGACTATAATTGGCATTCATAGCGCTGTTTTTAAATGTTGTGAAGACATACAGGTCTCAGCAGTTATGCACAATATCTTTATGAAAACTCAAAATGTCCATTCACGTTACGACAGTCAAGAGGTTCGATTCGACCTGACGTCATGATGTTCACGTACCGATTATTATTGCTTTTACCACAGAATCGATTGCTTCAACAAATTGCATTTAGCCGCTTTCTATTTATTCGCCCCTTTCTTCTGTACTTGTCAATCTGTTTAGTCAATACTCTCCGATTTTTTTCTGAACCTGCTTTCTACAGAAAAATCCCTTTTCTACCCGATTCTTTGTGTTATTTAGTTGCCTCGTGTTTTTGAAAGACTCAATGCTTTCTTTAGTTTGAATACGGTCTCGAGCAAAAAACACCAATTCCTGGTGTTTTCCTTTACCTTCTCTTTTTGTTTCAAACAATACACATTTGAGCAATAAACCCCAACGTTTTATCAGAGTAAGCTAACCACACTACTTAATATCATCAAGCCACTTTTTTGAAAATATCTTTTAGATAATTGCACTTCAAAGGAGTATTTTATATTTTGAATCTGTGTTGCCCCAAGATCTTTAATAATTCCCTTTCAACTTATGCCTACAATACGCCTTTATTTATCAATATTGTAGAGCTTGCAAATTTAAATTCGTCTACTTGGATTTTTCAGCCTATCGCAGTTACTAAGTCAGGAGAAACGATTCTTATGAGCCCGAACATCACTCTTTGAATAACAGCGAATCTTTTACCAAGTGCTACTTTTTTGTTGAAAAAAGCCTCTAATATTGTTCATCTTTTCAGTATTATTTTTTAAGTTGAGCAGCAACAAGAACAAAATGTGAACACATAGTGCAAACTATAACATTCAAGCAACTCTGATTATTAATATCCTTAAACGATAGCTTTTACAGTGACAGCCACAATGTTATCTATTTAACTCAAACCAAATTAGCAAAGCGGAAGATAAAAGAACTCCAGAATCCTTCAAAGATGGACATCTATTCCTTCATAATAGCACATTGTGCCTAATTTGATACGACTGTTTAATAAACTTTATAAAGTTTTTGATTGTGCAAATTTATTGAACATGGATTACATTATATAATTTTTATATTATCCATTCAACAATCTCATTGAATTTCAAAATAAATTCCTAATCCCGCGGAACCGGAAATAAATTTGAAATTCCGGGCATATATATATTATATATATATAATATTAATTATATATATATATTTTTATTAATATTTATATTATTATATTTATATAGTATAATAATAATATATATATTATAATAAATATATATTATACATTATTATATATATTTTATATATACTTATATTATCATATTTATATATATATATTATTGAATTATTATATTATTAATCGATTATTTATATTAGATATGATTTATAATATATATATATTATATATATATATTATATATAATATATATGTATATATATATATATTAATATAATATATTATATATATTCATTATATTATTATATATATTTATAATATAATATTATATACTATTATATGGTAAATTATGCACGTTCTTTTTCGTTCTCCGAAAAAACTTCCCCAAATAACTTACGAGATTTGTTCATGACAGCGACGAAATTATATATAAATTAATTTAACCTCTGCACTTTATATATTAATTTGATATGAATACTTAAATTTTTAGCTAGGCCTTAAAATTCGGTGCCATGGCCCCCCTGCTCCCTAGAACGCCTATATATATATATATATATATATATATATTATATAATATTATATATATATATTAATATATATATCTTTATATATATATATATATATTATATACTATTATTATTTAGTAGTATATTTATATATATATAGAGAGAGAGAGAGAGAGAGATGAGGCGGATTTATTTGAACGGAAGGAGTACGTGTTGTGCTAAAGCGCATCTCGCAGCAATCTGAAATAATTAGCCGTCCCATTTGGTCTTATTTTTGTGTGGAATTCTCTTTTTATGACATATCCATGCATAATGTGTTCGCCTACTTTCTCTCGTGCGTTTCCATGGGACCAGCAACTAATCGTCACAGAAACAGTCTTAGCAGATCTTGATACCTATTCATCGCCTTCGGATGTTATCCAAATTTACATCAATATCTACTATTAATCCGCACCATGTCTATATCAATACTTTACAGGAATTTACACTTTCCCTCATAATCTGTGTGTGAGGTTTTTCTAGACAAATGAATTTTCCTCGAATCGAACGTCACTGTTCTGTTGTGGCTCACGTTTTACGATGTGCGATCTATGCCGGAGAGGAACAGTGAAGTTGCGGTTGGAAATTGCACTACTCGTTTCCAGGATTGCTGAATCATGCCGTCGGAGAAAGGTCAGGTGGATCGCCGAGCGACGTCTTCCGCTTTCGCTGAAAATGTATGGCTCGTATGGGTACATGAGTGTTAGAGGGATAAATGTTTGAGATGAAGGGAGAACGGTAAGATGTATTTAAGACAAGGGTGCAAAATTCATTGAGTGTGCCTCGTTTTCTGTGATCTGAACCGAAAGCCTGATATAGAAACGGTTCGGAAAATGGGTCTGCAGGGTGTGGTGTGAATGAATGTGATATGTGCTTGGTGGGTTAGGAATAGAAGTGTGGAGAGAAGGGAGTTGCAATTCTGATAGGTGACTTGTGGCTAGAGAGCTGTGGTAGATTTTGTGTGATTGTGGTCTAAAGTAACGTAGAAATTAGTAGTGGTTAAAATTTAAGTGTTTGAAGAATGATCTACGTATTGTTGTTTTTGGACATATGGCTCATCTAAGCGGTAATATTTAAGAGATGCGTCTTTTGGATAATCGAATATGTTTTTGTGGGTGAGTAGGAGCTTCGAGATTGATGTCGTTGTTTTGACCTATAATTATGGTTGATAGCGGATCCAAGAAAAAGGGTATGCGCCGTGGTATAAACAGTGGCTTCAGGGTGTCTGTGAAGAAATGAGACGATGGCAGGAAGGTGCAATGATGTCTTCGAGAGAGGAGATATGTGTGCTGTAAGTTGAGTTACTTTTTCTTTTAATAACAAGAGTATTCATAAGGTTATACTAGAGTTGTGTACTAAGAGATGTTAGTTGAAGTTAAAGTAATGATCGATTTTCGTATTGGAAGGAGATGTATGAAAGTTTGTGTTGAATGTTATCTCATGATAGGGGTTAGATTATATCTGAATCATTAATTTGTTTTATGTAAAATTATTAGTTGGGGTTAGATGAGAGGAAGATAAGTATAGGAAGTTGGATACAGATTAAAAGTAGAAGTTAAGTGAACAAGGTATAGAAGGATACACCGATAATTATACAGATAACGCTGGCAAATAAAATCAGTTAAATAGAACAGTTGATCTGAACAAATCTGGAGAAGAGAAGATGTTATAGTACAAAAGAAGTATGATAGGCTAAAGAGGAGTAATGAATTGTTGAAAGAATGATGGAATTAAGAGGCTGTGCAAGCGTTAAAGTAAAAAAAGAACAGCGTGGCATTGACATGAACAAACAAGCCATATGCCATTTCAAATGGAAATGTATGGAAATTAATATACGGTGGGAAAAGATACTAAAAGATGCATAGTAGGAGGAAAAGATAAATGAACAGTTTGGATGGAGTATGAATGTGAACTTACAATGTATAATAAGTCTTTGAAGGAATCCGCGAGCGCGAAAGGTAGAGAGAATATGGAATCTGCTTAGAATAGGAATAGAGATGTTGATTTCGTAACTGAAGAATGATGTGAGAGGTGTGGGGACACTTTGAGAATTTGCATAACATGCAGTAATGAAGATCGTGATAGTGATGTGTGTGGTTTTGGTGTGCAAGAAGAAATAGCTATTTTAGGATAGGTCATTAGTAGGAGGAGTATTGGTTGAGTGCGAAAAGTTGAGGAATGAATAAATCGCAGTATATGATGAAAGATTACTAGGTCAAAGTGATCAAGAGAATCGGAGGCGGGGAATGAGGGATTGATTGTGGATTTTGAAGTGGAGTGTAACAAGCGTTGTGACGTATAAATTCCAGATGGGAATTGTGGAACAATAATAAGTACCTTATCATAAATAGGGGGATAGGTTAACTGTAGGAGCTATAGTTTATTGGTGTGTTAAGGAATATATAAGCTGTTATTTGTCGAAGAGTGGTCAGTGATGGACTATTGGAGAAATAAGGTGCGTTTTAGTAAGCGTAGAGAATTGTGTGGATCATAAATCTATCCACATGAAACAAATTGACTTGAGAAATAGAAGATAAGAATACTGAAATTTGTTATTTAGGTTTTATGGATTTGCAACAAGCGTATGATGGTTAATAGGAAGTCTTATACTCTAATAAGAGGTGTTCAGTGATAGTTAGATCGTGTGGCGGTGAGGCTTCTATGATGGGAATCAAAAGTATGTGAGACATAGTGACATTCAATGTGTAATAAATAGTGTTAAAGTGAGGTGAAATTAAGTGATTGGAATATAAGTATTAACCGTAAGGAGGTTGAAAGTGGCAGGGATGTTGTTATGTCTCCTGGTTATCAATTTGCATACTGAAGGTTTATGAGATATTAGAGGTGTGTTGGCAGCGGAAGGGTTGGGGCTATAGTAATGTATGGCAGAGGAACCTATGTCAACGGGAGGAGGGCTCTTCCCCCGGACTCGTGAGTAGTGATATGGGAGCTATCTCGGGTGGCGAATCCTGATGAAGCAGTTGCAGGGGGACAATTGGTAGAGAGATTTGCAGGGTGTGTTAAAAAAGGATGGGGGGTTTAGAAAGTGGAAACGCTACTGAGTTCTTAAACGGGATGTTAAGATGAGGTTGTGAGTGGGACTAGTCCTTTTTCAACTGGTGTTGAAGTCCTATTGCTGGATGTGTGATAACCAAGGCATCAGCTGTTAGGTATGTTGAGTTAAATGACTTCGAATATATGTTGATGGAGAATTAGAGAACGATGAGGTTTGCAGAGATGTAAACAGGTATTTGAGTTGTTGAGGTGTATTAAGAGATTGCATGGAGCTATTATGGAAATCCTTGGTATATGTAAAGGGACTAAGCCTTGAGTGCGTTAAGGTCTTACATGAGGGTATTTGTAACATGTGCTGGATGTTATGATGTAGTGAAAGCTATGTCTGGCAAAAGAGGTATAGATCTATGAGTCCATGTGTTCAAGATGAGCGCAAATCTAGGGCGTGTAAGCTGTGAGAGGAATTGATAAACTGAGGAAGTTGGAACTATTAGGTGTGTATGTGAAGAAGAGGAGCAACTGAGAGAAATAAAATGAAGCACATTGAGATGTTTGTCATGTGAACAAATAATCGGGATGCATAAGTCGGTGGTTAAGAGATGTATAGTGGTGAGTGGCTGGGAATCGACCGTGGGAGATGAAGAAATTTAACCGATTAATGTTCAAACCGTGTTACCTACCATTCTTCCACTATAATTTATTTGCGATTAATATTTGTAAAGAAGGAATGAAATTTGTTGGTTGACATGTTTGGAGAAAGATCTGTCACTTACTAAGGTCAGGGGGTGAGAACGGTTAATTTAGATGTGAAAACCGTTAAAGGTCAAGGGTTGAAACGATTAAGGTAGTGATGGACGATCCCAAAATAATTTCCTCGATATATATTCATTCGATCAGAAATTCCAAAATATCTTTAGGCGATGTTAAAGAAATCGTCGATTATTCCGAATTCTCGTATGCCAATTCGCGATTCATCGTTCCATCATTAGTTAAAGATAATGATTTCTGGATTCCGAGTCTTTTGGTTTTGATTCTCGATTTTCATTGAATCCACAAAAATGAAACCGATTCGATGATTCGGTTTCGTTCCGATAAAAAAAGGCTTTATTTAGTAGAGTTATTTTACGTTTTTTTCTTTAGTTAATCTCTGCTTTTTGGACTATGGTCGGGTTTTTTAGCTTAGTGTTTGAACTATGAAGCTATTACAGTATCATTGCAAGTATATTATAGAGAATATATATATATAATATAGTATTATATATTTATTAGTATATATATTTGTACTATATATATAATAATATATATATATAATATATAATATTATTATATTATATTATTTAGTATATATCATAATATATAAGTTGTTAATCTTTGTAGAGAATCCTTTTCTTGTAAAAGATCCCACATTCAGAATCTTCCCCACTGCGCTGATAATAGATAAAGCTTGTGTGAGTAGGGGAAATTTGAGAGACAAGGAGGAGATGCGTGAAGGAGAGGGCGGAGAGGACAACATTCCTTGAATAAAGAAGGGTCATTTCTCCCTTCAGTTAAAAGTAGATATGAACTAAAATAGTGAAAGTCGTTTAACACTATATATATATTATTATATTATATATATTATGTATAGTAGTATATGTATATATATAATATAGATATATATGATTATATATATCATATGGTTCTTATATTAATATATATATATAATATATATTATTATATATATACATATATATAATATGATATATATACTATAGTATATATAGTTATATTATATATATATCTTTATTATCATTATTCTTTATTATGAATCATGATTAAGATCATATCAATCATATCATCTATTCATTAATCCTCTTATTCAGCACTGATATATTCATCACACATCATCATTAGCATTCATCATCTTGAGCATGTATTTGTGAAATAGATGACACAGGAATGTATTCAATGTTTTGAATTGCAACGTCGTTGGGCTTTCTTAATTTCATCTGACGATCTTCATTTGTCTTAATTTGACGTTTCCGATTTATGATGCCAAATATTAAATCATATTTGATCATTAATTTTTCATGTCTTCTATTTTCGACGGGGGGCCGCACGTCTCTTATCAATTCTTGGTTGCTCTTAATCATTAATAATATGCTCGTAAAAAACGGCTCATCCATATTTATACACGTACTCGCAGTGCGTAGCAAGATGCACAATATTTACATAACAATTATATGATATAGTATATATATATATATATATATAATATTATATATAATATAGCGTGTATGGTTGTTAATCTATAAGTATCATATATATTATATATATATATTATATATATAATATATAATGATATATAGTATCAGTGCAGAAGCGTACAGTCATCTATTGATGCGGAGATTACTGACCAGATGAGATAAAAAATTAAATCTTTGTCAAATGTCATTTATTATTTTTCATTTTCATTATTATGATATATATATATAATATATATATATATATATATATTACTATGTATATACATATATATATACATATTATATATATATTATAATATATATATGTATATAGTATATAGTAATTATATATATATATATAATATATAATATATATGTATATTATAGTATATTATTATATATATATAATGGTGTATATGCTAATATGAATGATGAGGTCAATATTGGATAGTAATTAATTATGTAGTGATGTGTTATTATACTATTTAGTCCCTAACTATCATATATATAATATATTGACGTAATGTATTTTTGTTATATATGTTAGTATGTAGCTTATGATAGAAAGTGAGATATTATTGAGGGATATAGTATATAGAATTATAGATTATAGTATAGATGTTGTGTATAAAAGTAGATGATTTAGAATAAATCTGGTGATAAGTATGATACGTTATGGTTTTAGATAGTGAGGATCATATTTTTACTTACCCTAGTTTATTAAGAGTTATGATTAGTAATTGTGATAGCAGCTGGATATATAATAAAGTAGTTTAGATTAATACTATTAACATTATATAGGTATATTATAGTATGAATATGAGAATATTATTACTATATGTTACTCATGTATATGATATTTATAGTTTATAGCATTAAGTTTGAATTATGATATATGCTTTGAAGAACGCATTCGATCAAATGTATGAATTTCGTTATATGTATAATAGATTAAGACATGCATGAGGTTAATTCTGCGTAAAGATTGTCGGTTCGGATAACTTTTTTGAGCATCTTGTTTCCAGATATGTTTATTATTATTAATATTCACATGCTTCGCCCAGTCATTTTCGCGAAGATGTTATGAAATGATATATAGAATTATCAATCGAAAAGTCATTCTTCTATATGCCCTCCTGTCGCTATAGATCTCTAGAATTTGAGGACCAGGTTAGATTGCTATTGTCTTGTCGCATATTATTATAGACATGAACATTTGAATGTAATCGAGTACTATTATACGATGAGTTTTTGTGTCTGGAAGGACAATGGTGTAATGAGAGATTGATTAGAAATAGTGAAACTTTATTTGTAGTGAAGAGAAGTTATTGAGGGTAATTCATAAAAGTCTTCATTTAAAATGGTTAATTGTACGGAAGACAGTAATTCGAGTTTGTATTTTTTTTCAAATTAGTAGGTTAGTATAGTAGCCGATCTTTACTTAGGATATCACTAATAACAGACTTATATGTAATGTATTTGAGTAAAATACTAGTTTAGAGAGAAAATGGCATACAATTGAAGACAGATTATATAAGATAGAAGGACCCAAATGAGCAAAAAGAGTGGTCTGCTGAATGTGTGTTTCTGTTGAAAGAGAAGATATTGTGATTAGTAGGAAACGTACGTTCATAAGTAGTCATTGTAGTATTCTATGTGTTGATCATTCTTATTTTTATTCCTGGCCAATTATTGAGATTTTATATTTATATTTTTATTAATTACCTTTTACTTTTACATTTTTATTAATTTATGTGTATAGTTGTATATTTACTTCATATATCTTAATTATTATGTTTATTATTATTATTATATTATTATATTTATTATATATTGAATTATGAATTCTAATGTGTGTTATTAGTATGAATTTATTATTTGGTGATACTTGCGATGTGTTATTATTATGTTACTATAATATATAATTATTATATAATTTATGTTAATTATAATTATTATATTTATAGTAATTATAAGTTTATTATGGCGTGGATTTATATTATTATTGTTTAGATTATTAGGTTATATACTTATATAGGCTGCTTTATTAACGAATTTTATTATTACTTAATTATTATTTTTTATTATTTATTTATCTATTTACTTTTTATTTATTCATCATTTTATTCAATTATTTATTATTTTAATTTTTATTACGTCTTCATTTATTATTTCTTATTTACATCTCTAAAAGGTGAATAAAGTTAATGTAATATAGTTATTGATTATGATATATATTATTGATAATTATTTTAATAATATGAAAGTTGATTTTTTATCTCACTTTTTTATATATTGTCTCGTTTTATATATTTTAATTCTATTGGAAGTATTTCTTTAAACAATAAACCTACTGTGAGCCACTATTATATATATAATACTATTATATATAATTTTATTAAGTATATAATATATTTATGATTAATTATATATATTAATAATATATTTATATTTATTTATATTATTCATTATATATATTTTATATAATATTTATATTAAATATATATGTATATATTATTATAAGCATTTTGATAAGTGTTTCCCCACATAGGCTGAATGAGAAGTATATTTTTATTATAAGCAAAGATTTTTTTCTATTTATATTAGAGTGAGTTAAAAGTGAATTATCTTTTGATTTTTATAGCAGATTGGGAATGTGGTCTTGTTTGCATTTAGAAAATCAGTTAGTGAATAACATACTAAATATTGTCAATAATTCATCATGGATCTATGTAGCACATAATAGTAAAGGGGTGTGGGTCTCTAGCTGTGTTCTTCGAGAGCGTGGGTTATATACTATTCGCTTCATCATATTTAATAATGAAAATGAATTAACGCAGGATTATACATGATCAAAAGGGGCTTCTAAGTATTTGTATGATACAAAGTGACGACTCTAGTTAGGATTTATTGATGATGTTCATAAAAGTAGTTGACAAGTTATGATCATGATTATACTTCTTGGAGTGGGTTCAGATAAAGCTCGCAATAGATATGTTTATAGTTATATAATAAATGTGTGTATATTTGTTATCTTACACGTACGTGTTTTTTCTCTAATATATTAAAAAGTGTTACTACGATATGATTTATGTTAGTTATTTAGCTTGTGATGCTTGTTTGATTATAATAAGTCAAAGAATAAGACATTTAGTAGACTTATATTACTACAACGTACTTAGTGTTAATAATATGAAAGTAAGGAGATTCAGTGTTATGGAAGCTAGGTATTTAGTAAGAGACATGATAAAGAGTCGCTGAGTGCATATATTTATTGATCGCATGCTTGTTATGTAGTTATAACAAGAGCAAAGAAGTATAGTATAAGATAGATACTAATTGGTTGTATTCTAATAGCGGTTGTTATGCCATTATAATTTTAATAGTAGCATCAAGTTGGGGGCCAATTATTTGTATAAAGTAAACATACTATAGAGTACTTATGTTCCAAATATTGTGATATATAGCTGCATTGACGTTCTATTATTAGTGCACTAGTGAGATGTATTTTTCGTGGGTTTGACATGGTGTATGTTGTATGTGACGAGTGAGCTAGAATAGGAGTTTAGAGCCAATTCGATTTCTATATGTTAAGAAAAAGTGCGAGTTTTGTCTGATTTCATAGAGTTCGAAGGGGAAGCGTATAGTACAAGTCTACAGAATTTTTTACATTCTATATATTAGAATACGCGTCAAATTAGATATATTCTTCTATTTTTCATAGCCTTGCGCACTTTAACTCGCGTACTCGTCATGCCAAATGTCGACATTCATGGGTCATGTACAGATGATAATTAGAGATTAGTCAGCTGATTCCGCACATGGTTATTGAGTTTTATTATGGAAGAAAGCATTTTGTTCAGCTAAGAGTGCTCATGTAAATACTATATATATGCCACATGGTTATGCACGTGAAGAGTTATAAGTTATTAAGATTGTATTGGAGATATAAAATTGTAGTATACTCTTGCCCAATCTAATATATATTAATTTTAAATCTGGTATCGACGATGCCTTCAACATACTATCCGGAAACAAATTGTCTATCATTGAGTATGTTTTTTTTTGATGCATGATTGTGGTATCTCAGAAGTTGATTATTGATAAATAGCCGGATTGATATATACATGTGTATTAAAATGGAAAATTAATTGTATATATTACCATTATGGATATATTGACAAATATTATTTATTACCTCCGTTAATCCAAATGTTTTCCCCTAATTACTCACTAACTACGGCATACTATTATATATCTATCCATATGATTTTATGTTATGCACCGTACAACCTTATACACAACCTAATATAATAATATATATAATTTAATATATTATTTTTAATGATATCTACGTTAATTTAAATGGGATCAATGGACAAATAATAAGTTATAAAATTTACTTTAAATTTAAAAATTTATTATTATTTATTTGCAATAGTATTATTATTTATATCGGTATATCCCGACCTCTAATACTTCAATACGGCTATCATATCGTACATAGACATTATTGACTATCTTTTGTGGATATGGTTTTATCGGGGTTAGCTTCCATAAGTGAATCTCATAATATACATATACTTTATAGGTCATCTTACAAATATCTGAAGTTTGCAAACAAAGTTATATTATTGTATACTAATTGTTGATATAATATCCTGAATGTCCTAATATTCATATCCGGTTCCCTACGATAGTATAACCCCCGTTGACCTTATCGTACAATCTATTTATTAATTAGCTATTCATAGGATGCAATGAATTGTTTTAACATATAGCATCCATAGAGAGAACATTAAAAGAGTATATAAGTCAGATCAAAGACAATGATATAATGACAAGCATATCTATTTATTAAAGTTCAGAGGTAACGAGTTGATTTGAATGAGATTTATGGCATGGTTTGCAAGGAGTCTGTACATAGATATTTTCTCATGTTAACTATTACTCTCTATAGTATATGTATTATCCTATCGATCTTTCAATAAACATTAACTTAATCGGCAACTTATATATATATCATATCATTGTTATTGTATGTTTTGAGTTGAACCTATTAGGACAAGACATTCAATCTTGCTTATATATGTCATATATCTAATCTGGATTTACGTAATATTATAAAGTGGTTACATTTAATTTGAAATATGAAAGATACTTCCCTGGATGTTACATATATATTTCTCGGTATATATATATATTCTACGATTTAAAACTAATGCTCTATCGGAACTTATATTTTCTATCCTAATGAATGAATGTTATGTTGATGATGTCCTGGGTACTACTAAAAAGTTACTTCATCATAATAATCGACTAATTTTTTCAATAATAAAGGTATGACTTATGGACATGCCTGTATTCCCTGGTGACTACGATTGTTAATCAATAAGGCCAGTTATTATCCAATGAACAGTATATGTCTATGTTAATAGTATATATATTATATAATATATATATATAATATTAGTAGTTATATATTTATATATTTATATATATTATATATAATATATATTATAATATAATAATATAGATATATATAAAACTGTTTACTAAGATAATAATTAATAATGTTTAAGATTTGTTTATATAATAAAGATAAGTCATTATATTCATTAATACGGGAAATTATAAAATCATTGCATAAATTGATATTATATATAATATATATTATAATATATATATTTAAGTAATAAAGTTCTTATTTTTATATTTATCCTTCCGTTTTTGTGTCATCTTGATTATCGTCTCTTAATACTAGATTAATTTTTTAGGACTTTTATAATAAATAATAAAAGATTACTGTGAATATATACTAAGTTTATACAGTTTTTTCATAGTATCCATAAATATTGTATATGCTCCTTTTTAGTTATACTTTATATTAACCAGTGTAAGATGATATGTCTATAAATAGTTTATATTTTTTTTATTAATCTTGTATATTTATATATACTTTATTTTTTCTTCTTTTTATTAAATTTGTTGCTGTTGTTGTCGTTGTTATGAGTTTTCAAAAGATGTAATTAATTATTTTTTTTTTTTTTAATAAAATATATATTTATATTATATTATAATATATATATATATTATAGTATTAGTATGATTATTATATTATGATATATGGTATATTATATGATATCATTTATATGTATTATAATATATATTATATATATATAGTAATTAATTATATTAATATATTATATATTTAATATACTTAATTATTTATATATTATTTTAATTCTATATATTATATTATATATTATATTATTTCATATATATATTTATTTTATATTTAACATATTTATTTATATATATATATATATAGATATTATATTTTACTTATATATATATATATTTATAATATTAATTAACTATTATTATTATTATTATTTTTACATTAATATAAATTATATAATATTATTTATTAATATTACATATAATTTTTGGATTATCTATATATATATATTATGATATTGCCAGCATGCTACATTGTTCTATACAAGTAGCTGTGTAATCGTAGATGTTGGTATTGCGGAAATATTATGTTATTATTTTTAATTTATCTAGTCGGTAGCTATGTATCCCCTGCGACATGAATTATCGTAGTTCCTTCCCATTTCGTCCTATTTCTTATTAAAAGATAATGCTGTATTGCGATGCTGTTTATACGTGGTATAATATAATGTTGATATATATAATATTATATTTTAATTATATTAATATATTATATATAATATTAATTAAGTTAATATACTATATATTATTTAATTATATATATTATTATGACTGCATACTATATATGAGTACATTCCCGTATATCGCTTAATCTGTACGACGGGATGATTATCTCGGCTAGATAATAATAGAGTATACTACTATAGATATGGTACTATATACTGAGAGTAGAGAGACAGAGAGAGAGAGATGATGAGAGGAAAGAGCAAGGGTCCGAATGGATGTGGATAAAAGATGGACAAGGAAGTGCAGAGTGTGAGAATTTATGCCAAATAAATACTTGGATCTTAGTATTTAATTTGGTTACCGTTGCCGTAAGGACGGAGGTCAGGGCTCGTGGTCGAATATCCGCAATCACAATCAAAATGCCCCACATCGCTGACCAAATCAGTCATACACCGTTTCCATCTATTGATTGGAATGAACCCAACCTGCCTAGCTTGTTACAATATGAGAGAAACCTCGATGGCTTATGGTCAACATTTTGTATACTCACGTTAATAGTTATTATATATTTTTTTGCCTGCTGTGACATAAAGTGACATCTTTTTCACATCAGAGCAATTCAAATATTAATACTGGGAAAAGCCGTTTATAGTTAGTTGAAAAAAATCAGACCATATACTCCAGCTTCTTTCTTTGGACCGTTTCTTCTAGAAGAATAGTACTTTGATATCCTTCTATATTCGTCTTATATCTAGTATTATGTCTCCAGCCATCTGTCTTCATGCAATAAATTAGCTCTTCTAGCTCGTGGTTAAGACAATAGTATAAGATGATTTAAGTTAGAGACCGGGATAGAGAGCAAGACCTATTTGTTTCTTTTGCTAAGTTAACTCAAAATGCAATTAAGCTTCGACTGACTGCATAACCATTTTTTGCAATGCCCGTTTAATAAGACTAAGGTGTCCACAGCAGTTTGGATAAAGATTAGGAATAAATCCACTTTTTGTGCTGCATTCTGTTAGTGTAAAATCACTCTCATCGTATTTCGTAGTCTATTAATTTTGCCATTCGGTTAAAAATAGGTTTTACAAATAATTTGAACATCTCACATCGATATCCTCTGGACACTCGTGTTGTTACGCTTTAAGTGCATTCACTAAATCTGGACCTTAGAAAGAATTCTCTCCAGTTGCAACATCGTTGTCTACTAAAGATATTTCTAAGTCCTGACAGTATGTTGACAGATACGACATACATTTGCTCTCAGATAGATGGAGTTGAAGCAAATGATTGAAGGCTGTTATTGCTACCTACTGGTGAGATTTTTAATTACCTTATTACTTAATTATAATACATTGGTGTTGAGGTCTTTAATTAATGGACTGTACGGATTGAAGTTTTCAACTGCAGACAAAAGTGGACTATTTAACTTTTAACTGCTTATTAACGGATTTCTAAAGTATGTTGCAATTGAGAGTTATTAATTCCACAGAACCAAAGCGATTTTTTCTAGCTAATTTTATTAATTTTCATTCTTTTTAAACCGTCATAATTTTCATTTTGGAAGATGTTCAAATAGCATTCCTTAGCTTTGTTATTTCCCACCTTTCTTCTGTTGGTTATTAGAGTGTGATTTTTTTTGTATTTCTTAAAAATGGTTCAGTATTCTTAATGTAGTGTGATATGAGTCATTTTCCACTATAATGTTAAGAATTTTAATTTGGAATACGAACCGAGTGACAAAGCAAGAGTTCTTGTTGAGCCAAATTTTTAAAATACCCCCCCCTTTTTCTTTCCATCATATTGAAGGGTACTATTCCAAGCGGTTGGATGTCTTTGATATACATTTAATATGAATATAGCTTTGCTCATACTTATTGCCGTCACTCATTGCATTTTTCATTTTCACTTTCAATTCAGCTTAGTATTTTTATGTATAAAAATTCTATCAAATTTCGCAACTAGGATATCCGCGCTCAACATCGCAGAGCAAAGCGCGATCGATGCGGATCTTAATAATGTGCGGATGCATCGCGAATGCGACGCGGAGTTACCGCATCACTTATATATATATACTATATATTATATATATTAAATTTATAATATATATAATAGTTATATATATTATTATAGTAATTAATAATATATATTATAATAGTAATACTATATATAATGAACGAACAATAGGGACCGGAACTGAATTCATAGATGTGTGAACAAAATGCGCATGTTCTCGCACTGATATAGTATAGAATATATATATATATATATATTATATATATATATATAGTATATATATAATATATATATAATTATATATATATAATTATAATATATTATAATTATATATATATATATTTATTATATATATTATAAATATATATATTATAATATATATATATAATTCTAATAAATATATATATGATATGATATCAGATATTATATAGTATAAATATAATTATATATATATATATATTAGAATAATTATATACTTATATATATATATTATAGATATATTATATATATATATTATTGATAAATATATATAATTAGTAATATATATATATAATTATATTATTATATAGTAAATATATACTATATAATCTTACACCCAGAACTAACCCCACTTTTTCAAAAGCTTAAAAGCATAAACAAGTAAAAGAAAGAAGAAGAAAAGTAAAAACATAACAATATTAAAAATAGAGTAACCCAACGTTTCTTTCCATACACCTACACTTTGGGGTCTTTATTCAAAGAAATGTTAAAAAAGACTAAAAGGGAAGGCATTACAATTTGTAACAGTGAAAAACTTGGTTTAACATTTATTTAGTTTCACCAGGACTCTATATGTTATTTTTTTTATGACAGCTTTTTGAAACAATTTCCGTTTATTGAAAATAATTTAACAAATTGTCAATTTTTATTTTTCCTACATTTTTTGATATAATTATATATTATATATATATATAATATATATATATATGTATATGATATAGTATTATATATATATATATATATTAATATATATAGATATATATTCTATATATACTAAATATACCCCTAACAGCAAAGTTAGTCAATTTGGCATATTCCAAACGTTTGCAATTCTTGGATTTAAAAGTGTCCAGGGAATATCGATTCATTGTCAATTCATATACTTTTGTTTGCTCAAATGTTCCGCTTTTGGATGCATATAGCTAATACTTTTTGGATTGGCCTAATGGACAACAAAAACATTCATCATTGGATAGAATAAATAAAAGTTGTCCGTTAGGCATTCTTGTTTTTTTAAACATTATCGTAGGGATTACCGGATTGAAATTATTAATGACATCCAAGGGATATCTTCAAATTTGTCAATTATAGACATTGTTTGTCAAATGTCCGCTTTTGGGGATGATTAAAAGTATTTTGGATGCCAGGGCAACCCAAAACATCACATCCAGCATGGATAGATAAATTGGTTGTCCGATTATGTATCGTTTTGAAGGCATCGTCGGACCGAGGGATAAATTACTTATGGGACCATCCAAGTGATATCATTCCTTTGTCCAATTTAGTATACTTTCGTTTGTCAGAAATGTCCGCTTATTTGATGCACATTTAGCTATACCTTTTTGGTGCCCAATGCTACAACTAAACATGCACCATTGGATAGATAAATAAAGTTCGATAGCTCGTTTTTTAACATCTAGGACGAATACCGGATTGCAAATATTACGGCATCCAGCCACGACATTCATCAATTTGTCAATTTATAATCTTTTGTGTGTCAAATGTCGCTTTTGGATGTATATGTCAGTGTTTTTTTGCATGCCTAAGGACAACCACAACCATACATCCAAATGCTTGAATAAATCGATCTACGAATCCCTCATTTATGCAGGTGTACACCATGATACGAAGGTAAATATTATTCGTGTTGATAGGAAGATATCGAAAACAGATGTCCAATTTGAATACCATGTGTTTGTCCAAAATCTGCTGATCGGGAGCATTAAATTATGTTTTTGGATGGCCAAGACAACCAAAGACATACATCATGGATAGGATAAATAGGCTTTCCCGATAGTATCGAGTTTTGAAAATCTTTGGGATACTCGACGGTTAAAATATTTTGCACAACCAAGGGATTCCATTATTGTCCAAATTAAATTCTACCGAGTTCGACAAAGCCACGATGCATTAAATATCCGTTTTGGCATCAATTGGACAACTCAAAACATTACATCCCACATGGATAGAATCAAATTGGTTGCCGATAGGTTATCGTTGAGAAGAGCGTGGATAACCGGATTTAAATATTTCATGTCCAACGAGATATCCATTATTATTCCTTCAATTGTCTAATTATTGTAAAATGTCCTCTTTTGGATGTTTTGAGACTTTTGGGTAACTTTTAGTTGCCCAAAAGTCCAAAACATTCATTTAAGCTTTAAGGGATAGATGAATATCCTGTGTATCCATTAGGGCATTAAAGAAGGTTGGACATTTGCAATGGAATAGGACAATTGCAAGTGACTGTAAAATGATATCAATTTGAATCTATATTTAGAAAATCGGTATTCTCGGACCGACTTCTTCGGATACCTAGCCTATCAGACTGCCGATTTATCTCAGCTTTGATCGACGTGGTTACATTATCTTATTAGCATTCAAAAAACACAATTGCATGTCCAAAAAAGCAGATAAGTTCTACACAAATTAATGGTATATCAATCGAATAAATAAAATGGAATATATATCCTTGGGATGTCTATAATATCAATCTCGTATCCCGACAATGTTTCAAAACTATACATATCTTACAATTAATATCCTTTACTATACCCTCCATATCTATAAAGCATCCAAAAAACATGCATTTTTTGCCTTCAAAAAAGTGGACATTTTACAAAATAGTGGGATAGTATATGTATCCTGATTAATAAAATGAGCATCATTGAATATGACAAAAATCATTGAATTGAAAAAACATTAAAATAAAATAAAACAGACATTTAATTAAAATAAACAAAATTAATGAATAAAAAACCATTCTTTGAAAAATGTAAGCTTCTCGATTCTCAATGCAATAACTTAATTGAAAATCCAATCGAAACAAACAATTTAAGGTAAGTAATAAACATTTTATTTCATCATTTTTAAAGGTAATATGAAACATAACATCCCATTGTTACAAATCAAAATTTACAATTTCGTAAGTTTTTAAAAACAAATTTGTCGTATCAATAATAATATTATATATATATATATATTAATATTTATATATATATATATATGTATATATATATTATATATTATATATGTAATAAATAGATTTCTTTAATATTCTATATTATACTTATAATATATATATTCTCTTTATCTTCCTCTATTTTCCCGAGAATGGGAAGTAAGGTGCGTAACGAGCAATACGAAAAGAAAAAAAGCAGCAGAAGACATGACACAAAGTCGAAGAAAGGCCAGCCTACTTCCCCTTCGAGTTACCATTAATTTAGTGAGGAACTCATCGCGTCAGAAAATCCACACTAGAGCTTCATGGGACAGGCGACAGATCCTCCACTATGGTGATTCGTCAATGTAAGGGTTCATCCCTTTGCCCAGGTGGGCCACAACATACCCCCTCACAATCCCCCGACATTCACTCTGTTATACACCTTTCTTCTCGCCTCTACCAAACTCAACATTTCTCTCCTTCAGACACATCCTTTACCTGACTCAATCCACTTTTTCTTTAGGTCTCATAGCCAGTCGGTTTCCCAGCACACTCACCGCTATAATCCGCTTAACCAACCGACTATCATTCATTCCTTTCATCATTGATCCAAAACCATCTTCAACATACTTCATTTATCTCTCATTTACCCTTTCTCACACGCAAACAAAACTCTGTAATGAAATTCATATCCTCATCTCCATTCTTCTTACACCCTAGATCCCCCTAAGATTGTCCATCTGAACACATTGAATTTTAGATCATAGAACTTCTTTTTCAGACATAGTCTTCACTACTTGTATATAACAACATGTAACACATACCTCTTCATGTAAGGACCCCATAGCGCACTCAGACTTAGTCCTTTTACATTCACCACGATTTAATTGCACCAGCCACCTTCCTTGCCATTCACAATTTCCTACTTTACACTCTGCATCATCGTTCCTTTCTCATCCAACACATACCCTAATATTTAACTGTCCACTTGTTTCAGCTGCTCACCACTTAACATAATTTCACGAGGGATTTCCTCACTCACAACCTAACCTTACTATATCTACCGTTACTTTCAAACCCCTCCTTTGACACACCTTGCATAATCTCTCTACCAATCTCTCAAACTCTCTTCTGTATCGCCACACAAAACAAAGAATCATCGCATATAAAGTACTGGCACACCCCATACATCTCCACATCTCCAGTCTTCAACCCTATTTTTCCTCCATTCGCCCACTCGACATTTCTTCATAACTGTGATGTATACAAAGGAATAACCAAGGAGACATAAACACGACCCTGTCTCATCTCCGCTGATTAAATGCATTAAACTAATCACTTTCGAAACCTTGTATTCTTACACACGCTTCACTATGTCATACAACTTTTTGATTCCATTCAGAGCTTACCACCAACACCATATTCACTAACACCTGCCAGAAACCTTCCCTATTAACTCTATCATACGCCGGTTGCAATCCATAAACCTAAATACAAATTTATTCTTCTTCTCTCTCTTCTTCAATCATGTGTTTCAAGAATGATTGGATTCCACACATCTCTACCACTCGCTAAACGCACCTTGTTCATCCCCAATCAGTCCTTCAGTCACTCGACCCACTATTTCGACCAAAATACCAGTAATATATATCTTTCTACAACACTCAATAAACTTATCCCTATAATTTTCATACAGTTCTCCCTTTTTCCCTTACCTCTATATAAGTGTCTATTACGCCTCCTCTCCAACCCTTATAACTATACCCTCTATAAACGCTTTATTTACACCAACTTCAAAATAAAATCAATCACCATCTCCGCCTCCTCTTATCATTTCCCGAGTAATTTATCTTACCTGCAGATTTTACCAGTCTTCAACTTTTCACTCTACATACCTCCTCATTACTAATCCTCATCCCCAAAATAACCTATCCTTCTGGCACCAGCAAATCAAACCCATGCACAGTCATATCACCTCTTCCTTACTGTTAATATTGTGCAGATTTTCCAAGTTCTCTCACACTCCCCTCACATCCAATTCATCCATTAACAAAAGCATCCATCCCTATTCATTATTTCAAGCAGATTCCCCTTATTCTCATTCTTAACTTCGCGCTTCCTTCCAGAAGCTTCTAATTCCCTTGTAAGTCCCCATTCATCCTCCTTCCCAAAACTGTGTTAATTTACCTCTTGTTTTCTCCTACGTATTAATTTCTCTTTCTAGTATTTCTTTTTTCCTCCTTAAATAATCCCAAACATCTTTCTTTTAGTCTTCATCATTTGCTCTGAGTAATCAACAGGCTCCTTGAATATTATACTATATATATATATATAGTATATATATATTAAATAATAATATATATAATATGATATTATATATATATAAATTATGAATACATAAATATACATATACGTACTTATATATATATATATATATATAATACCCCTCGTGACATTACGGCCTCTGCCCTGTGAGCGGCTGGTGACAATTAAACCTAGTAACCTAGTAAAGTTACATAGCCAACTGGTCCTTCCTGTACCCTCTGAACGTCATTTGAGCAGGTATTTTTCGTCATTTGACGATAGTATATACTTGTATATATTAAAAATTTGCACAAAAAAAACATTTTTTTAAAAATTTCTGTTATTTTATAATTTAACATTTGACATGAAAAATCTTTTGAAAAAAAGCATAATAGAAAAGAAACCTTTAAAACAAACTGAGACGGTGGCATACTGTTTAAAAATGAGATAAATATGCAATTAGAAATTTTAAAAATTTATTAATTTTAAATAAAAATAATTTCATAATTGTTCTTCTCTGAAAATAGGATTTGTGAGCATGCTTCAAATTTAATCATTTACTGTTCCTTTCCTGAAAGATAAGACTATACAATTATATTAGTGTTGCACTGATTATTCAGCAGCAAAAATCTTTATCGGCATAGACAGCTAGTTTTCACAATCTGGAGGAACATTTTCTGGAGATTATTATAAATTATAAAATGAAAATTAAATTAACCTTAAGGAATTTTAATATTATTATACTTTTGAGTTAACATATTTAATTAATAAGCTACAGTTTAGCATACTATATTTAAATTGTTTTGGAATTAGTAAGCTAGGAAATAAATATCTAGGCCTATCTGTTTAGCGTTTTGAACTTTTGATCATGTAAAATTCAAATATAATTTATAAACCTTTTTGTTTTAATTTTATCTATTAATAAAATGACATACGGTACAAGTTTATAGATTATTATGAAAAGTTATAAAATCTAAAGCCGGATATTTGGTTTCCACATTGAAAATCTACCGCTTGTTCTGAATGAAGCAAAAAAAAGGCATATAATATACAAAATTGCCTTCGTACATGCAGGTTCTTAAAAAACTTGACAGGGAGCTGCAGATCCCCTGAAGAACTCACACGGACCCTTTGGGATCACCGGCAATGAGTCCCAAGGACCACAGTTTTGGAGCCTCTTGTGAAAAACTAAAAATAATGATTTATGACAATTCGCCAACAAAGTTACTTAAAGATAGATTGAATGTGGAGCAGAGAGTACATTACGTCAAAATATCAAATGAAAATATCGGATTAGAAAATGATGATGACTATGTTAGGGATGTGAACTAATGAATGCGATTTTGTATGCAAGGCCAAGTGATTCTAATTGATGATTAACAGTTTTCAATTATGACCTTTATGATTCTTGCATGCATGAGATGTAAGGTATTAATGGTGGTTCACTGTGTGAATTGGGTTTTAATCATTGCAACGCTGTTGGAAGGATAATTGAGTTTATTATGTCTTATCAAATACTGTTTCAATAGCCTCTTACTTGCACAGGATTTTCTTCCTTGGCAATCGGTCAACAACCCTCCTCAACCATTCTCCCACTGCCTTTTTCAATTTCGACATCTGATGCAGCGCCAAATGATTACTCCTTACAGCAGCTGAAAATAGTGCCAATCTTAATTAGTCTAATTATATAATATTATCACTGCAATTCATATAAAACATTCAATTTGTTAAATATGGTGTTTAGCATAATATGCATACAAATTTTTTAAACAGTGCATATGATAATAGTTTCGACTAATTTTGAATTTAAAGTGTCAGCGATGATTGTAGAAATTAGATATCATTTGACTTACGTCTTAGTATATCTTGAAATCAGATTTAGAAACTTGTTTTCTTTGATCCCGTTCGGTTATATTTTGTGGGGGCAACTTCAAATTACCAATAGTTTTGGACAATACTCTTCGTAAAATTTCCCGCAATGTCGCTCCACCGGTTAATGATAGCCTTAGTTGGTTTTTATGTTAAAGATTTATAATAAATATATATATTATATTATATATATCATTATCATATATATATATATATAAATATATATATTTATAGATAGTATATATATATATATAGAATATATCTATATTATATAATACATATAATATAATATATTAATATATATATATATATATATATTATATAATATATATATTTAATTATATATATATATATATATGATAATATATATATATATATATATACTATTATATTATATTTAAAAGGTGGCACCGTTAATGAGAAAGTAAATCGTTAATTCTTAATCATTAACAAAAAAAATTAACGGCGTCGTCGTTAATCATTAAAGCGTTTATCGATAAAGAATGTAGCGGAAGTTAACGTTAACGTTAACGTTAACGTCTTCAATTTTTTTTTTTATTACACACACTCACGGCAGAGCCCTATTCTAAGAGGGTATGTTGCACGCCAAATTTCATCCGCTAGCGCAATTTACGCAGATGAGCATAGACCACGGGCTTTAAAGTGAGGGAGTTAAATTCAGCAGGAAAACAGGAAAGATGAAGAGAGATCCAGAAGAACAGTGGGTGAGAAGGCGAAAAAAGGAAACCACCGCAGCAAACTAGGCAGTGAGTTTAACCAATAGTCTACACAAAACTCTGTGCGCAGATACAGCACCTTGTGTACCTAGGGCGTCGTAAGGTGGTGTACGCGGAAGAGTGTAATGTTCCCTTACGAACACTGCCAGCTGCGATTACCTATATAGAAAGAGTCGCCATTGGTCGTAACAAGGTAAGATTACGCTCCCCGCGATTATTTTGTGCGCCCCTTTAGTCATGAACGGGGTGGATAGAGTTTTGAACACCTTTGAATACAAAAAAAGTTTTGTTATATATCAAAGAAAATATCACATATAAGCATGCAAATTGCGAAAAGAACCAAGTTTAGTATCAAAAACAGGTTTATATTATATATATTTATATATACTATATATATATTATATATATATACTAATATAATATAGTATACTAGTATATATATATATATATATATAATATATATATATTATATATACTTATATAGTATATATCATTATATTACGTAGATATATATATATATTATATATATATATGATATATTATATATATATAGTATATATAATTATTATATATATAATATATATATACCTACTGTAAATTTTGATATTTCGGTTTATAAAGACAAAACAAGTAACTAAAATTCTATTATAAAACACTTTCACCAAAGCTTTTTCATATCTGATTGTTATATTTCTAATATTCCATTCAATAACTGTTATTACTGTTTTAACTTTGACATTAATAGTCTTCTACAATGCTCATTAATCCCTTCGTCTCTTTGCATCACAAAATTTCTCACTAATTTCTCCAAGTCTAGTGCGCTAGCCCGATCATTACTCTATTGCTAAGTACAGCCAATTATTTAACCTACGGTGGTCGTCATAGGTACTTTTCAAAAATCTTTTTATTTGTTTTAATTTTGAAAAAGAGATCCCTCAGCAGATGATGAAGTTACGGGGAGTGTCAGAAACATTATAAAAGCTTTACACACGTCTGGAATACTCAAGACAACATATTATTTGCAATCAACAAATATTCTTATTTGTATTATTTTTGTTCATTTTTGTCGTTTTGTCGTATTATATTTCACTTGCCACACATTCCGAAAGCAGACAATTCGCGTTAACTAAAGAACCTGGTTCTCGATATATATCATTCAGTCAATTTATCGCTTTATGCAATAAGCTCTTCTTATCTTGGTTCTTAAGGGCTGTAAGGGCGCAAAAAGCAAAACATCTGTCTTCACCTCCTCATACTCTCGGTCTCCGATTCCACATGGCCTAATTAGCATGATGCAATGACTCTGTAAAAAACAGTGCATGCAGAATTGTTTCTGTAAAGACTCAATGAAGTCTACTGGTTATACGAAACCTCGTCAAAGAGCTATGTCACTTTGCTTTCTGCAGCTTAGTAGGACACATGAATCTCAAATTGCCAGCTTCTTGCAATTCCCTGGGCCTCTTCAACTAGTTGCAAAACTCTCTTCGACAACTGGTTTAGTTTCGGTGACATCACCTTTCTCTAAAAGAGGAAAGTCGTTCATCCAGAAAAAGTATGTCTGATTTTTGGAGTTGCTTTTAAAGTGATGTTTAATACTTCCAAAAATTTTCTTTGCAAACACAAGCAATAAAAATGAAATGAAAAGTAGACATTTGTCTTTTTAAGCTGGCGCTCCGATCTTCAACTACCTTCAGAGCTCTTTGAGTGAAGTTAGAATTGATTTTTGATAAAACAGTTCAAAATATAAATGAAATTAACTATAATGAGAAGAGAGAGAGAGGAGGAGACGAGAGAGAGAGAGATAACGAGAAGAGAGAGAGAGAGAGCTTCTCAGTCGAGTGAAAATTAATCTAAAAAGTGCTCATCATTCTTGCCCGCCGTGCGCCCTTTCGGCTTGCTGCGCCTCCCCGCACCGCCGGTGTTGTGCGAGGGCGGATTTACGCACTGGAGAGTAAAGCTACAACATCCGCCGCAAATATAGAGGTTCAATGTGAACTGGAAAGGTAGGCAAACAGTTTAAATGCCTTTGGCTTTACTCGACCTGTCATAATGCCGGATTAACCAGAAGCCCCGCACCTTTGTGAACAGTTCTCCAATACAAGGGCGGATGAGCCCTTGTATAGCTGGTAACTCCCAGTTCGTTTAGCCGCCCACCAACGCGTGTGTGATGTGAGTTTCAAACATTTTTTTTATGTTAAGGCCAAGAATGTTTATATTGTTCAACAGGAGAGACAAAGAACCGTTCAAAAGAGAATAGAGAAGTTAGAACTACTACTATTACTCTAACTTATTACTTAGTTTTAAAGATTGAATTTCACGAAGTTGAGCGACCCCACCCGCAAATTCATATCTAGCAGCGAGAATAGAATCGGAAAGTAAGACGAGAGGCAACTTCTAGAGAGATAAAAGAATGAGCAGAATTGAAATGAGTTGAAGAATGAAGGTCGATGTTTCATCGGCATGTGATAATGGGATAGAGTTCAGATGTGCACGTGTGAGAAGAATCATTATATGAAAAGTAGAAAAATAGTCTAAGGATGAGGACGAAAACCTGCAGGAACTCACTATTGACAGAAAAAGAAGGTCTCTCCATCAACCACATCGTGGTGTCATAAAGATGAGGAGGAAAGGAGGGAGCTTTGGAGAGCAATGGATGCGTCCAATATCGTCAAATGCGTTTGAATCATGTCAAGCGCACTACGCAAGTCTGCCAGTAGTTTCCTAAAGAGCGGAAAACCATAAACGGTTAATAAACTTATGACAGTAGACTTTAAACACCAAAAGCCGTACTAGCATCCGAAGTAAGAGATGAGAGATTCCAGGATGTCTAAGAGTGAGGTTGAGGGTTTCAAAGATTCTTAGATAGAATACAATTGAGAATGATCGGGCATAGATTACGAAGGTCACAAGCGGCTCCATTTTCGGAAGAATTGGACATGGTGACGTGGCCTCCAAACCCTGAAGGGAAAGTGCTATATTAAGACATAGATGAAGATAGCTTGACGATAGAGGTGGTGTCGAACGTATGACAGTTCACTCACAATACTCGACTTTTTCCAACCCTGTGTTAAACATTACTAAAAACTGGACATAAAACCGATGTAAAAATAAAACCATTTTGAGCCATTGAGAGGAGCGTTTAGGAAATTTTTGAAAAAAAAAAAAAGTTTCCTCTCTTTTGTTCCGCATCCTAATACATATTAAAATTATAAGAAAAAATTATTTTATAAACTCTAAATATAAGGGTATGGATAGCCTTGAATTTGAATAGAATTTAACTCATTAATAGAACCGTTATTTTTTCTCAAATTTAACGAAAGCGTTAAAAGTTAACGAAAAACTAACGAGTTAATTAAACGGATTAACACTTTAACGCGTTAATGCCCAACTTTTATATATATCGTATATATAATATATATATATATATTAGTATATATATATTTATATATATTATATATGAGTATAATATATATATATTATATATATTATAATATATATTAATATATATTATATAAGATAGATATATATAATAATACATAATAATATAGATAATAAAAATACATAATAATAATTATAAGATAATAATTAATAATAATAATAATAATACAAATAATAAGAATAACTAATAATAATAATAATAATAATAATATAATATAATAATTAATAATAATCAAAATATAACTTTTTCTAAGGTCAAGACCACATAAAGGTCAACTTTTTATCATCACCATAATATACGGAAAAGGTAAAAAAACAGAAGACCTAAGTCGAAAAGAAAGCCCCCCCCCCCCATACCCTTAAGGTGCAAGACTGTCGACCCAGTATCGCTCTAAAAGGCTTCACTATATCATGAAATCACTCACTGCTAGATTTGTCGTCATTGCAGGTTCATCCCTAGGTCAACCAGCCCACAGCACGCCCTTTCACAAAACCATGCCATTCATTTCTATTAATCACCTTTCTTTTTACTTGCATTCCTATCTCTCAAACATTCTTTTACAGACTCAATCCACTTCTTCTTTGGTCTTCCAGCCGATCGGTTTCCAACACACAATCCTCTGTTCACTCGCTTGATTAACCGACTTCCATCCATCCACTCCACATGACCAAACCATCTCAATACATTCTCACTTATTCTCTCATTTACACTTTTTGTCACTCTACATATCTCCCTAATCTGTTCATTCCTCATTTTATCGATCTTCCTCACACCTAACACACCCCTAAGATTATCCATCTGAACAGCCTGCACCTTAGACCTATACCTACTATTTCATACTGTCGTTTCACTACCATACATTAACACCGGTACCAGCATACCCTCACAATCTTGACACTTAGTCTCCTAGCATTCACCAAAGATTTAATCGCTCCTGCCACTCACAAATTTCCTACTACTCTCTGCATCTTCGTTCCCTTTTCACCCAATATATAACCTAAATGACTATAAAACTAAATACACACTGTTCAATTGTGCACATCAACATAATTTCACACATTGTCTTTCGCTCTCACTATCCCATTCACTTTATTTTTATCACATTTTCATTAAACCCTTCATTTTACACACCCAGCCCAATCTCTCCATCCATTTATTCTTAAAGACTCTTTTCAGTTTTCACACACAAAACCAAAAATCAGATACATATAATCAATGGTACCCTCCGTGTCTGTCATTCTAACACACCCCCGCTTTCCAAACCCTACCTTAAATTCTTTCCACCACACCCAACCAGTTATACCAGCTTAAAACAACCATGGGAACATGACGCAATTCTTCACTCCACTGCTTGATGTCCGAACCCAATCACTCTCACCCATCCATTGTATTCTTAAACACATGCTACACTGTCACAATCATACTTTTAAATTACCACGTTCAAAGCCTTACTCACCAATACCAGTACATTCATTAACACTGCAATAGAGGCATCGCTGTTAATCCATATAGCCTGCTGCAAAGTCCAATTAAACCCAATAACATTCTTCTTTTTCTCTTTCAGTTCCTCACTAATGTTCACTGTGAAAAGTTTTAAATCAACAGCAACCTTCTACCACTCACTAAATTCACCTTGTTCTTACATCAATCAGACCTCCGTCACACTGCGGTACTCTTTAACCAAACAATACCAAGCAATTATAACTCCCCACCACACTTCAAATAATCGCTCTGTAGTTTCCTGCAGTTTCCTTATCTCCCCTACTACCCGTATAAAGTTGTTAACCATGATGCCAACCTCCATGTCCTCCGAAACCTCCACCCTACACAAACGCCTTGTTACACAACTTCCATTATCCAGTCAGATTACAATCTCTCTCCATTCTAATCAGTTCACAGCATGTCCATCTATTAGCAGATTTACCCATTCTTCACACTTTTTCAGCTCTACCAATTACTCCTCCTTGCTGATTCCTCATCCCCAAAATACCTTTTTTCATCGCACCAATCCACGCACTCACTAGCACTTCTTCATCCCATACCAATATGTGAAATTCTCAAAATTGCTCCTTCACACATTACCTCACGTCAAGTTCTCATCAGTTCGAAAAGTACCAATCTACCTATGTCCTTTTTCTCACATTGGCGACCACCTCATACTCTCTCTCTCTCTAACTGTTTGTCTGTCTTCCAGAACAATTTCTTATTCCCTTGGACAGCCCCATTCATTCTCCTACTGAGCTATATATCAGTGGCGTACCTTAAAATTATCACTTGTGTAGAAGTGTGATGTATATATATATATTATATATATATTATATATATATATATAATATATATATATATGTTATATACTATATATAGTATATATATATATTATATATATATCTATAATATAATATATTATAATCTATATATATATATCTGATATATAATATATTATTATAAGATATATATATATCATATATATATATATATATAGTATATATACTAAGAATATATATATTTATAATATACATATATTATTAATTATATATATATATATATATATATATATATATAATATATATATATATATAGATATATAAAATATATATAATATAATATAGTAAAATATATATATAGTATATATATATATAAATATATATATATTTACTCGATATATATAATATATATATATATATAATATATATATATTCATTATATATAATATATATAATATATATTGATATATCATATATACTATATATAATTATATATATAGATAATATCTAATACTTTATATCATATATATATATCATATATATATTATATATATATTAATTATAGTACTATATATATATATATATATATATATTATATATAAATATATAATTCATAATATATATATATATAGTAATTATTATATCTAGTAATATATATATATTTCTGCCCTGACCCACCTTATTGGAGGGGCCACACAGCCTCCAGAAAGCCGGCACGCTCTTGGGCGGTTCACAGGGCTCTAAGATAGACAGATTTACATGCAAAGGCTTCGGGGAGCGTCGCGAGGGCGGGGCACTCCAGAACGGAAGTGCTCCATGTCGTCCAGGGATATACGACAGCTAGTGCAGATGGGAGATAACATTTGTTGAGTTTGAGATCAGAAATTTATTATTGCATAAGATTTGCGTGGTGGCCTGATCTGCTCCGCGAGGTTAATTTGGTTTCTGCTGGACAGTGGTTCTTCTGTAGGGGAGATGTTTGGGGCTGATGTGGTGTTTAGTAGATTGTTATTGGGGCTATTTGTAGATATGTGTCTAGTAACTTGTCTGTATTTGGATGTAAGAGAGCCAAACCTATTTGGGACTGGGGAGGAATGTGTGTAGAATTGAGAAGGAGTTTGTGGCTGGTGAGGAGGGGGGGGTTGGAGAGTATTTGTGGCATGGATGGGTTGGATTGAGTGTTTTTCTGGAAAAATAGTGTCCCTACCATGTTAAAGTGCGTAGGATGAGCAAGGAGTGGTTCATCATAGTTAATGTTGGCTGGGGTTGTTTTTAGTACATCCAGTGAATTATTCTTAGGCAGTGTTTTGTGTAACTTGCAATTTTATATAAGTTGGATTGTGATAGTGCAGAGAACCATGCGGGGGAGGCATATTTATAATAGTTCTGAAGAGTTGTTTGTAGATTGTGGTAAGGTGTGTTTCTGATCGCTGAAGTTGTGTTGGAGAGAGTTGGGAGGGTGTTTAATTTCCGTTGGTTTGAAGGAAGTAATTTTGTGTTGAATGGGGGGGCGAGAAAGTCATATGTGTCGTAAGTGAGTCCCTAATATTTTTGGGTTTGTTTAGGGGAAGGGGGTTGTTGTTCAAAGTCAGGGAACTATGGGATTGGAAGTGGAGATTTGTGCGCGGCGAGTGTTAGGAGCGTAATGGAGAGAATTTAGGGGAAGCTGTACATTCATATTGGTGATGTAGCAAGTTTTTATAAATTGTAGGTATGTCTTGGTGTTGCTGGGTGGGCTGTGTTTACACAGTGGTGTTGGGAAACTGAGACTATGTCGATTCTGCTGTAAAATGCGTAATTGAGTTTGGTCGTGATTGGTTGGTAGGGTGTGCAGAGCTCGGTGAAGAATTGAAGAGGAACTGGAAGAGAGATGGCGCCCTGTTGTTACGCCGTGTTCTGCAGTTTTGATGAGTGATAGAGGGTGTTTTTATGAGAGACTTTTAGACATAACTATCATGTGTGGTAAGGTAAGATTTTTGAAAGCCACTTTTTTATCATGTTTCTAGGGGATTGAAGAATTTTGGATAAAGGATACATGTGGGGACAGTGTCAAAGGCTTTGTTAATGTCGATTGGTAAGTATGGATCTATGTATGGGGAATGGTTGAGCCATTAATACATGTTTACTGTAAGGGAGTGAGGCTGTTGTTGTTGAAATGGTTGCTCTTAATTCATGTTGAATTCTGGAGAGTGATGTGGGGGGATTATTTTTTTTTTAATATGTAGTCTCCAGCAGTTTGCTGATGGTGGAGAGAAGAGAGATTGGGCGGATAGGAGAAGGATGAGGCAATTGAGGTCTTTTTAGGTTCAATTTTGGGAGATAATGAATGTTGTTCAGTTGAGGGTAATATAAATGAGTTTCCAGGATTTTGTTAAGCATTTCTGATGCATGAGGAGCAATTGCTTTAGTCTCCGAGTGTTTTCTAGGCTGGAAGGTTGAAATTCGAGTCTTGGTCCTATAGTGCTGGTGAATTATTAAGGTTTTGATTGTCTCTTATATCATGTTGGTTGTCTGTGGCGTTTGAGGGTTTGATTGAGGGAGAATTTTTTGAAGTTGTTTTTTTGTTACCTATTAATGGCGAGAGTAGTTCGGGAGATATTATCGTCAGTGTTGCGGAGGCGTATTTGCTTGTTGTTTTGAGAAGGGAGGGAGTTTCGGGCAAGGATGGGATTCTGTGAGGGAGGGGGTTGTTTTGTGAGTTGTGTTTTTTGATAACCTGCCAGGTTTTATTATCTTTGAACGGGTAGAGATTGTTGTTTGTAGGTATTCTGCTAGAAACTTGTTCTAGTAGTGTTAGTGGTATGAGATTAGAGATCTGAGTGTTTAGATTTATTGAATATTTTGGTTAGGTGAGTTAAGGCTATCGGTCATACGTAGTTGTTTGAAAAGTTGATTAGAGACGCTGTCGAAACCTGTGGTTATAAAGTTTTTGAATGGTTTAATTCCTTTTGTAGAGTCTTGTGTGGGGAAAGGGAAGGTTGGGGTTTGTTCTTGAAAAGTTTGTCAGAGATGTCTGTATGTTTTCCTATTTGTTTCGTAGGTTGGCTTAAATAATTTATTTGAACAATGTGGTGCTAGTAGGTTGCAATGTTGTCTAGGGAATGAGTATTATTCTATGGATAAACCAAATAGTTCCTTAGTTGTATTACACTAACATATTTAAAGGTATATGTTGGGAGAACCACATCTTCCGGCAAAACCAGACAGTAACCGACGTCAAGGAGAAACTTTATCGTTTATACGGAGATATTACTAGGTTTAACTGACGAGCCGCGGCTAATTGGCAAAGCCAAATAGTACCTTTAAAAGAAAGAGAATTATCTTTATATAGATAAGACTTTACTAGAGTATCGGTCTGGAGAACCAAACAAAATACACTAGAGAACTAATGATAGCATGTGCAATAACGAAAATATTTTAGCATATCAATGAAAACCAAAGATAAAAAAAAGGAAGAAAACCTTTCTTTTAAGCCCTTTTGAGAGAAACTCAAAGATGTGGAAGCGAGCTTCCAAATGCTTTAATCAGTCCTTTAAACTACCTATTAATAATATGAATAGGAAAGTATATAATTAAATAACTAAATGTGATATTAACTAACTTGATCTAAATATAAGCTTAACACTAAACTATAATAATTAGAACTTAAAATTATATGACTTAATACAAAATTTATGGTTAAAGGCTAACTAAATTATAACAGGTATATATTAATTATAATATATAATATATATAATTAATATATATATACTTATATTATATTATATATTATTTATATAATATACATATAGTAGTTTACTATGTTAAGATTTTACTCTTATCATTTTGTGATTTTTTACCGTTTTGAAAATAAAATTGCATTTATGGTCAATAATGAAATGTTAATACTATAGTTTAAAATTTTTCAGTAAATGGAGTTTGAAATTCATGCTTAAAAGATCAACAGATTTCTCCGAATGGTTCAACATGTACGTTGAGTTCTTAAACGAATATTTACTGTTGGAAATACTAAATATATAGGATTAATAATATTCTTACATTTTAAGGTATAATAATTAATTTAAAATGAATTAATAGATTTATCTTTCTTTGAGAATTCTTATTGTTAAATTTTGCTTTTATTGTATAAATAAATAAACTTAAAGATGCTCGATTTTAAATAGCAAAAATTTTTCCGTTCAAAATAATGAATTATTGAGTAGAATAGAATTACTGCTGTAATATTATTATTAAATTAATATAATTTAAGATTTGATTTTACATTAAAACTAAGAAATCGAAATCTAAGGGGTAACTAAATAAAAAACGTGACTTTTTATAAAAAAAAAATGAACGGGCTTCCAGATTAACTTATTTGTGAAAGGAATATCCAAATTTACATATATATATATATATAATATATATTATATATATATATATATATATATATATATATATATATATTTATCTATATATTAATATATGTATCTCTAATATTATATATGACAGATTCGATAAGATTTATATTCTTTAATTTAAAAATTGACCATAATAAGCAGAAATTGTTCTTTTAAAATTGTAAAAGGTATTTTTATTATTTATAATGTTACAAAATCTTTAATAGAGTGTAAAATATGCCCAAAAAAATAAAACTAAGTAGTTTACCAAAAACATTTAATACAAAGCCACTTCATAAGCATATGAAAAATCATCACGGAAGAGAATATCTGGAAGTCAAAAATTTGGATAGTAAAAGGGAGAGTCTGTATTTTCTAGAACAGAGGATACAAAATAGCGAAGATCCGCCGTGAAAAACAGCGAGTTTTGAGGAAATTTCATCCCCCAAAAAAAGATTGGCAATATACATCCCTAATCAGAAGATAATAAATTTTATTGAATGAAAGTAACTGAGCCATTCACAATACTGAAGGTGGGATTCATCAAGTTATTGCCCAATCTGTATGCGTGGTACATGAATATATAACTTATTTTCATTTTGTATTTTAAGGTAGGCAAGGTTGCCATTGAATATTATTTTTCTGTTTAATATTTGATGTACTGTGCAAACATTTTCATCTTCATTGTAGATGTAATTTTTTTAAGTGCAAATAAAAAAAAGGAAATCTCTCTTTGAGCTTATTTTTGAAATCTGGATTATCATTGGTCGTTATTGACAAAGCTTTTTTTTATTATTATGTATTATTTTTTTATTATTTTATATTTAATTATTATTATCTTATTAGTATTTTAATGCTATAAAGGTATAGTTTACGTATATATATATATTTAAATGTTTTTAATTATAAATATACTATATATATAATATATTATTATATATATAATCTGAATGCTACCTGATTATATATTATATTTTAACAAAAAAAAAAAAAGATTATATATATTATACTTTATTAAAAAAAATGTATTTTGTAAATTGTGGCAGATATCTTCATTTGTTAGATTTTTATATTTTGTTTTCAAACGAAGATTGTTTTCTTGGAGAGCGAGTTTTTACAAGAAATCCAATTGGTTCTTTTAAATGTCGGTATATATTTGTCTACAAAACAAAAAGATAAATGTTACATTCATTTTTATTTTTGTTTTAAGGATGCAAACTGTAATTAGCAAAAGAGGAACTCAACTATATTAAATGTAAATGTGAATATTTGGATCTTTTCGCTTTTATGTTGATTTAATCAGATGTATATAGTTGGCTGTCTGACGCCTAATTGTCCGATCAATTTCTATATATTGGTTGGTATGTATATTTTGTAATTAGAAGTGTTCGTTTTTATTTTATTACAAGTAAATGTAATATGTGTTTATAATTTAATATGAGTGTCAGATAGATGGGAAAATTTCGTATTTATAACGAGTAGTAGATTTGACCTTTTAAGGGTGTTTTTAAAGTAATGTGTTGTTTATTATTGTACTTATTATATGCATTGCATTCCCAGTGTGTCTGCTATCATTTTGCATGGCATTGTGTCAAGATTGTTGCTAGTATGACTGGGGTAAGTTTTCTTATCATTGAAATTATTTTTTGAAGTGTTGCAATTTATATTGTGTAATAAAATATAAAATTTATCGTTTAATATTTATTTTTTTTAATATGGTTTAATATTAAAAGGCACAGTTTTTTTGTTATTTAAAGATTTGTTTAATCATAATAGGCTTTTACAAGGCCTATATATGTCAGCTGGTTTTTGCAGTATTTGTGCACTTAAAATCGACGTTTTTTGTAATGTTAAATTCATTTATTTTCAAGTAAAGACTATTAATCTCTTATCAAATCGGAATCGAGTCTGTATATTATTGTTAATTAACTTTATGCTATTTATTACTTTTGAAACATTAAATTTATTGTTATTTTATAGATAATTTTCCATAGGTCGAGATCGTATATAGATTTATGTAAGGGGGGGGGGGGATTTTGTATTTGTATTGATGTAACAGCATACATAATCATTGAATTCTGTAGCTGTGGTTTATATTTTCTTATGTTTGCATGTATGTAAGCAAGGACTTAACTTATGTTCATGATTTTAAAAACCTGTTTTGTAGAAACCAGTACGTTTTCAATTTATTTTTTATTAAATTATTTCTAATTATCCAGTAGTTTCCTGTATTTATATATCTTTTCATTTATATTGAATTTTCAGTGTAGTTATTTAGGTCTAAAGAACTTGGTTTCCTGATCAGACATTTATAAACCAAGAATATTCATTGATAAGGAATAATATTGACTGTTCACATAAGGCAAAGAGCTCGGTCAAACCGTTGTTTCCACTTTGAAGGTTTCAGAGAGATAGTTGGTGGAGTTTTAAGTCAGAGATTTGCATGCAATATTGAAGGCGATAATCATCACAGTGAGGCTGGATACTGTTACAATACAGGTTTGAGAATCTAAAAGGTGTTATTGTTTGACTGGATTGTACGGGGGCTGGCAAGATTGTTTATCAGTTTCGAGAGTAGATTTTGACATGACTTTTTAGTCTTTTAACCAAATGCATATTTACACTCTTCAACCAAATTTTGTGAGATAGTTACCAATTCATAGGTATTTGAAAATCAGACAAGTATATCCCCGAGTAAATAATTATAAGGCGAATAAGATATAAACTTTATACAGACATTGGAACAGATCCCAATGATTCCACAACTGTCATTATATTCTTTCACTCGCTCATGGCTTCCTGCGAGTTTGGCGAAAAATCGGATGTGTACTCCATTGCGAATATATGTATTATAAATATTGTATGAGGTTTGAGTAAACTTTATTTTAAAAATATGTGTAGGTATGTAATAGGATTTAACTTAAGAACATTAGAATAGGACAGTAGAAGACTAGCATGGCTACCGAGACTTCCAGTCAAAGTAGTAGAACTCACCAACTGCTATAAATCGGACAATGATTGGGATTGGTGAGTTGTGAACCAGAAGATTTGTGTAACAAAGCCGGCCAAGGTAGTGTCCTGGACGCAAGAACAAAACAATAAGATTGTCAGGTACAACAAATCGCCAATGTATTACGAAGAGCAAGGAAGTAGTAAATGGGAAACAGCTTTGTTGCGTACTAGGAGTATGTGACCCGAGCCGGCTCCAGCAAGGTAGACATTTAATATTAGAATAAGAAGGACAGTAAGAAGCCAATGTTAGCTATGAGACGTCCCATAAGCAATAGAACCAATCACCAAATGTTTAATGCATATCAAAAGACCAGGCTTGTCAAATAAATATACTGTTTACACAAGTCGTAAGCTGCTGTGCAAATGAGTATGTATATTTGATTGCTAACCACTGTTATCTACACGCACTGTATTGATGCCACAGAGTAGCTCTATATTTGTGTTAAAAGATTAGGTATGGGTTTATGAAAATAACTTCACAATTTTTTCACAGAAGTAGAATTAGTAAAAAATTTAAATTCCGGCGGGACAGAATTCCGTAACCTCTAGTTTAATTCCAACTACACTAAAATAGTCGCTCTCGGACCTATGAGTGAGGGGCTGATATATTTTCTTGCAAGCCACTGATATATGGGAAACCTTGACCTTTTTCAGGCCCCACATGAAAGGAATTCTCTGAGCCAAGGCATTCATGGTTTCGTGAGCTTCATTCCTCTTCCCGATGTAGCAATCTGATTCTCTTTGTCTGCTGCTGCTATTCTTGAGGTTCCTGTGGTACGTGTGCTTTCTTTGAAGGTGAATGTAAGTTCAATGCATTTTCGGATGACGCAATCCAAGTTAACATATCTATCCTATTTCTTTTCGTAGGTTTATTTGCTGAAAACAGTGTTCACAATCAGTGCTGTTGCCAGGTTGTTAAGTCGGCTTCATTTTACGAATCTTTTTTTTTGGTAAGCGAGCAAGTCTCGGTTTTTGCTATTATGCATTTTAGAGTGAGTTCACAGTCGGAGGATTGCATTTTGTGGGGGTTTCAGTAGCTGAAGGCATTCTTTTCGAAGATCTTATTATATATCGCATAGTTTTTATGAATCTAAGTTTTCCATTCTTCACCCCAAGTAAGAAGTATCGGCATATTAACAATACCGATACCAAGAATGGCCGTTATACTGATACGTCCGATTATATCGGTAATCCCCTAATTATATTTATATAATTAAGACATAATTTTTGTGTATTTCAATCCTGTATATTAGAATTTTACAAATACAAGAATTAATTTGTTTTATTATATATATTTATATATAAGATAATTAATAACTGTCCCTGCTAAACATCGTCGGCTAACCACCACCCTGAATAGATATACTCATATATAATGAATCAAAATAGAAAATACTTGTCAGATAGTGTTAATTACAGCCATAATTAAAATCTATGAATTATTATCCTTTTTTTTTTTATTTGATTTAAATAATTTTCTTTTATAAAGGAAGGATCAGAATTGTGTCCTAAAAATTTGTTCAAATAGCTTGTGACTAAATTTTTAACGAAGATTGGCAACATGTAGCAAAATTCAATTTGTTTTGAAGTTCATATATTATATTATATATATAAATTATTTTTATATATATTAATTATTTATTATATATAATTATATTATATTATATATGGCGTTCTTGTGGCTAATATTTAGGCCTTTTATATATGCCAATCCGGTGACAGGTTGATGCTGGGTACAATTTTGTGTAAATATAATCGTAAAAAAAAAAAAAAAAAAAAAAAAAAAAAAAAAAAAAAAAATCTCTAACTAAGGTAGTGAAGGGAAGGGAATACATTTTTGGAATCCTGTTAAAATTTCACATAGGAATGTAAAAAAAAAAAAAAAATGTTTTCCTTACTTGGAAGTTATATGCGTCTGGCAGGTTGATCAAAGTTGATTGTAACGCTAACAGAGTTCTTTTAGGAAGTCGATTACTTTGCTTTTTTGTGATTTTTTTTCCCCAAATGTCGACCATTTTGACTTGATCTCTTATGCCAGTTTTTGGTAAATTTCTGATTATTATATATGTTATATTTATATCATATTATTTATTTTTTTTTATAATTATATAAAATGCGCCATTAGGGGGACGAGCCGAGGGGACGAAGGGGGACGTTTCTTACCCCCCGTAGGGGGGGCGGAGAACCCCCGCGACACAATACCAAAGAGCGGGGGTTCGTGAGACTCCGGGGGGGGATAGGTCCTACCTGTTGTTCCCGGGAAGGCGGAGACGACCGACTCCTGCCTCGGGCCGGTTCTACCTTGGGGTACAATTATGTTTAACAAAAAAAAAAAAAATTCAAGGTTACGTTAAAAGCTTTTCATTAGCTTTTCACATTTTTTACTTATCGACCATTCTCCCTCAATTGTATTCGTGTGCTCTCCTGTTTCAGGATTTCTAAAAGATATACTGTGATTCACTAAGCTGATGAATTTTTTAAGTTAAATATTGTACTTTCATTGTCGGTTATAATTGTTTCAGGTTTATGTACTCATTATTAACTTGCACTTTTGTTGCTATTTCGATTTATTACTGGCGAAAGCTTTACTGTTCTCTCTCTATCAACCTTACTATACTTTTTCGCCATTCTGCCTTTTTGTACTTTCTTTACCAACATGACTCGTCAATCTCTATGATTTTCCTTTTCAACCGAGTTTTCCATCCTATCATTACGCATTTGCAAACCTTTACCATAGCTGTACATCGAACGTAACTATATTACACATTCTTTTGTTTGGTAACATATATATGCACGAAACAAATTAATTTGCTTTACTTTTACCTTGATACGCAAGTTGATAGAAGGATTTCTTCCCAGGCGAATTATGTTTCCGATTTGTAATTATTGCTCGGAAATGAAAGTTCCTTATTTATTCAAAATTGCAATGGCTTCCTTATTTGGTTTCAGAATCATTTTCCCCTAAAATAATAAATACCTAAACAACTCATGTTCGTTGCTTAAGAGTGAAACTAAATTGGATAAATTCTAAACTTCTTATATATATGAAGATAATAAAAAATGGCTAAGTCTTCATTAGGAAAAAGTGTTGAGAAAGTCATTTCGTCAATACAGAATTTAAATATTCCCTCTTTTTTTAAACAGTTTTTGCTATTAAACGATATAAAAGATATTATGATGAATTTAAAATGTGTTAATTTTTTAAAGATTATTAGTTTTAAAATGTTTTAGGAGTTTTTAAAATCCGCTTAAAAAACAAATTTATTTAATAGAGGTCGATTTATTTTAACGAGAACCAATAAAAGGGCTAAATAAGCTTTAATATATTACTATAATTATTACAATATTTTTTTTTTCTTATTTTTTTTAATTTGCCTATGTGAAATTTTACCTAGGATTCAATGTATTCCTTTTCGTGTAGCTATTGTAGGTTTGAGATTTTTTTTTTTTTTTTCTTTTTTCCTTCTGTAGGTTATTCTTGATGATGGTCGACATGAGAGTGAGTCATGCAGCATTATCATCAATGTAGTTCGGGTTTCTGCTGTATTATAATTTTTAAGAAATAACGGTATGCAGGGTTATACTAGTACCCAGCTGACCATGGCGGTATATTCGTTTTGAGTAGTGTATATGATTATTAGGCTTACTTGTTGAGAATGATGTGGGATTGTTGCTTTGTTTTCTATGTCCTATTCGGCGTGGTTAGGCAGCGTATATGGTGATGGTGGGGGTTGGTCATTTTAATTATATATTAATAATATAATATCTAATATGATACCAAATAAATTTAGATATTCTATGTACTATATAATAATTATAGTATTATATGGTAGTATATGATGTGTGTAATTATTGCTATTGTTGACTTATTGCAGATGATGAATGTACTGTTCGTGACGCCGGGATTTGTTTGTTGCAGATAATGGTTTAAGAAATAAAAAACCCTAATATGCGCTTAGGTATGTTTTTCTTGATCTTTGTGGAGTTGGGATTTTGCTGTTAATTTACAATTTATAATATTTATTTACGTTAAATAGGTTATTAGGTTAGGTTTAGGTTTGTTCTTTAGTTAGTTTAGTTTGGTATATCTATAACTTAGTAGGGAGTACAAAGTTTCGTTTATACATGTCCTTTATGTTTTTATGTTGACTGTATTGGTTTACAAACATGTAAAGAGTGGTTCACCGGTTAGAATTTTGAATTTGTCTGGTATTTTTACTTTCGCCAGTTTGAAACTAAGTGAGCTGGTAAAATTTTTCCGTATAGTGAAATGGTTATTCAGTTCGGTTTTAAACGCGACTTGTTAACATTAACTAATTTATAGGTTTATAAAAGAAAGTAGAGGCAGTAAGCATGCCGATCGAAGATAGTAATAGGTACTGGCTTTAGTCAATTGAACATTAGCCAAGTGCATGAGCATATCAGGCCACATAGTACATGCAATTTCGGCAATGTAATACGGTATATACTACTTAAACTTATAATTAATATATATATAATTATTATAAATATATAACTAGATGTAAATATATATATTATAGATATACCTTTATTCCAATAAACTTTATATACTTAGTATATATAATTATAAATATATATATGAAAATGAGTTATATGCTGTAGTCGTGTAATGTGTGTGTGCACATGGAATGATATTAGGTTGAAAGTAACAATTTAACGTTAACTTTTTTATTGTTGTGTCTAATTTACTGATCTGGAATGGTACCTTATAATGTATTAAGTATCTATATTTTACCTGTAGTACGTTCCCATTATTAAATTAGGATTGACCGTTGTAATTATTACTATTACCGTTTTGGCATACGAGGTTTTCATGCGAACTGTACGCTAGGGTACTTATAACTATACATAATTAATAAAATAATAAAAAAAAAAACTATATAATCTATTTATACCCTATGATAAAGCTGATATACTATATATTTACAAAAGTAGTCTAAAGAATTTAAATATACTGGTGTACATAAATGATAACCATAGCCTAATATATCATTAAAAATAAATGTTAGAAAATTATTCCAATAAAAGAAACTAATGTATTTTGGAATTTTTTACATATTTCATCGTTTATTAGGCTTTTGTCTGATAATCCTTTAGATTTATTCCTTTACATTCTATAGCCATATTCACACCATACTATAAAAAATAATCGGGATACCTTCCAATTTATGATTATTGGATTTCAGTAGAAGTGGCTAAGCTTTACTTTAGGTGGTATAGGGCTGCGCGATTTGTCTATAGACCGTCTAGAGAAGGTCTCGAGACACGGTCTATAGACGTCTAGAACACCGTTCTTTGTCACGATCTTGCATAACACTTCGATGTGATTTCTCAGTTGCATTTTCGCAGTTCAGCCATGGAGGACTTGTTTTGTGTGGATTGAGTCCATGCTTGTGCTAATTCGGTGAGCGCGAACTAAGTTGTGGACGCGCCGAATGCTCGCGAAGACCTAGACTGGAAGAGCCATGGGGTTTCCCAGTTTCCACCCCTGACGCCTATGATTTTGATTGTTGTGGGTAATGTGGGAAGAGGCAGAAGATAAAGACTACAAGGCTGCGCCCAGGATGGAGGGAGTTCGGGGTCTCAAGGCCTTTCGGGGAAGGCAGGGTAGGACATTTCCCCCCTCCGGGGAGGTCTCCCCCGCTCTTGGTATTTGGGTGTCGGGGGGTTCCTCGCCCTCACCTAGGGTATGGAAATCCCCTAATGTATCCCGTCTGTCGAGCCCTACTGTGTCGTTATATTATATATATATATATTAATATTATTTATATATTATATTATATATATATAAATATATTATATATATTATTATTATATTCATATATATATATATTATATATATTATGAATATATAACTAATTTGTTAAACGTCGATATAAAGACATATATATATTACTATAATAATACTATAATTCTATATATATTTTAAAACTTTTATAATTATTATTTTTTTAATATTATATATATATATATATATAATATATATATAATATATATATAATATATATTTATCATTTAAAATTAATGATGATAGGAGGTCGTCATTGGATTGTTCATTTAGTGTTGTCGACTGGTATGGACGAGTATAGAAAATTTTGTCGACCATATTACCTTTGAGACGATTTAATTTGTCGACGATTTGGACAGTGGAAATTTTTGTTTAATGTCCTGTGATTTCCTGTCGACCAAATTTTTCTGTCGACGATTGGTAGTGCCGTCTCGGGCCTAGACTGTTCGGGTGGAGTCCACTGTCATATGGCGCAACATGTCTAAGTTGCATGAAGTCTCCGCATTCGGATCGGGAAGACTTAGAACCTGCGATTTTTGGTTAGAGACACGCGTGAAGGAGGTCTTAATGGAAATTGCTCTACGGATAGACAACTCTAGAGTACAGTTTCTCATAGACAAAATCGCGGCAGAGAGTCTTACCTATGTCGTGTAACTCGGGCTTGTAGCTGATTGTTTAGGTGATGATTAAGGAGCTTGCCATGATCAGTAATTTGTTGATTGGAATCTATGCAAATGGGCCTAAAATTCTGCATTCTTTCTTTTCTTGACTTTTAGGCTTTGTAGGTTTTTTCGATTGTCCATAGGTTCTTTTTGCTCTATATTAAGTTATATTTTGCAATTTGAAGACTAAGGTTTCTAAACTTTTTGACTAAATCTTGATAGACCCATGAAGTTTCTGTCTTTGCTTTATTTTGCTCATTACTTTTAGCAAAAGGTCGTTTTGGACCAGTTAGTTTGCTTGAGTTTTGCAATAGCACTTATATCGCTTGCAGTAATTCATTTTTCTATGTTCATTACTTTATATTTGGTCTTTAGCCTTTTCTCTATTTGCAAGCCTTCAATATTGCCTCACCTTATATTCTTCTTTACCTAACATTCTGTAAGCTATATATTGTTTTATTTTTTTCTGGTGGAATGGGTTACAGTTGTCACTTAACCGACAAATTGGTGTTCAATAGTAAGAATTTTCTGATTTCCACATTTTTATTTAGTTCCTTTTTTTTTCTTTTCGCTTCTCATTCCATTCATAATCTTTGTTAACATGGTTAAAGTTTTGATATTTTAGTTTTCCTTAGTTTATAATTCTATTGTCTACTTGTAACTGTCCAAATCTTTTAAAGTCTGAATACCTATAATTATGCAAAAAAATCGAATAATTTTCAAAAATATTGTCTTGAACAAGTGCGAAAGGCACATCATTTATTTGCAATTTTATCTGATTTAACATTCTTACTTAAAAGAGAGTTTCCATTAGCCTATCATAATTACAGAATGACTGAGTGTTAATTTTTTTTCCTTTTTCTTTTTATGAAACATATCAAAGCTGGTTCTGAAAATTAACTTAACAAATGAGCCCGAATCTTAAATACTGCAAAAACTTAAACCATTAATGGTGACATAAATTTTTGAAGTACGATTATGATTATGATTGCAATTTAAAATGTCATTAAGACCATCAGTATTAAAATCTTGTTTTCCAAAATGATAAACAATGCCTTCTTCATTTTGTTTATGAACAGATTAAGTCCAGGAGTTTTCCTTAAAGAATCGACAGGCGGTAATACAGAGGCTGGTTTTAATTCTAAAGTAAATTCATTATGTAATGTTTTGCTTATATAAGGAACAAGCATGTGTTCTAGAAAAGAATTACATTTTCTGTTAAATTAGGTTCTATTAACTCAACATGTCCTCCCGACAAAGAAAACAAATAAATGGAAGGTGATATGATAAGCAACTTTCATCAAAAACACGTTATGAACAAGAACATATTTGACACATCGAAAAAGTTCACCAAACTCATTCAAAAAATAATAATTTTTTTTATTTTTTTTAACAATTTTATACATTTTTGGTGAGTTTAGAAATCTGGGCGCACTGCTCGTGTATCGAGCAAGCATCAAATCTCCAAAAACTGTTAACCAAATTAGAAACGGGGGAGTCCCTAGAAAAAGGGAGCAATTAATATAGATCTCAATAACTTGATAAAACACATCTTCCTCTTTCACTGGACATCTCTACCCCCAATCTCCAAATGACCAAAATCATAACCATACCCAGGACCCCTCATTACCCATCTTCTACAATTCACACTAACAGACTACTAAATCGTCTAGAGACTTGGTTGACATGGAGAAATTTTAGGAATGCCACCTCTGCCGATTAAATCACTATGACCTCTTTCCCTTCTGACAGACACCAATACATCCTTTCATGTATTGATCACTCTCACCCGTTGGCCACATCATCCTCTCGAACACAAAACACGCCGCCAAAATTCTCGTTCATCTTTGACACACCACTTCACCTTTACATTTACATTCAAAACATCATTAGCACTAGAAGGTGGGAGAATAATAAATGTCCTACGTTAACTCTATCTTCCAACACAAATTTCAGCAAATGAAAACAACCACAGCTGACAACTAAATACACAGAACCAGGGTTACCAAAAACTAACAATTCTGATTATTGAATAGATCAATCCAGAATACTTTGCCTGGTACCCTCTCTAGATAGCTCGCTTCTATCTATCTAATATAATATTATAAATTATACAATAATGATACAATATTGCTCTTTCGTAACAATTCACAGGCTGATCTGGTAAATAATATCTACCCCATATACATAATCATATACTACACCGCATAAATGGAAATACAAAATCTCCCTATTCAGTATTACTATTTTGGACAATTTAGGTAGAACACAATTTAATTGCCATAGCTACTCGACTACCGATACTACTATCCATGAACATACAAATACCTACCAAGATCTACCTATACTAATAACATCATTTATATTATCCTCCTACTTCTCACGTGCATGTGCCATCTGCTACAGTGAACGTTTTATAGATACCATCCTCCTATATATTTAACCAAGAACTAAACACATCTCACTCTAAATAAACTCAATATTCATCACATAATTTCACTAGCTATATTATCATATTATCTTGAGTAAAACGCCAACGATATATCTTTATCACCTCTTGTGAGAACTCTCTTGACTCTCCGTAGAGATATCAGCTCATACTCGAAAACTAATACTACTCCCGATATTAGATAAGTTGCAAATACTCACTTTCCAGTACGGCGGTTTCCCCAAGGGAATTTTCAGCTACACCTGAAATATTTTGATGCTACAGACAGGTTCGACTCACAAGAAGCTTATCGCTCCTACTCATGTTCGAAGATGCCTTAAATAGAGGCTTTTTATGATAACAGTTTCGATCATCCTCAACTTTTCTAAAGGTGATATTACAATTCACTCCCTACAATTTCAACAAACCTTTGACAAAACCGATATGGCCAACCTTCTGTACTTCCGCCAGGTATGGATGGTTGCTGGGGTTTCTGGAGATGACATGACCCTCCAAATAAGGGTCTCGGTTCCAGCGGTTAAATAATATTATATATAAATATTATATATATATATAAATTATATATATATATATATATATATATATTATCCAGCCTCTAAGAAGAGCCATAATAAGATATCTCTAAAAACTACACGCAGCTTACCGGGGAAAAGGAATATCAATATGTCATGGAATAGCTGATATCAATTATTAGTGCGGTAATAATGTATAAAAATAAAATATATTAATATTGTTTATTATTAATATATATGTATAGATAATGTGAGTAGAAATCTATATTAGTGACTTTTATACGTCTACCAGTTTAAATATAATATAGATCTTTATCTAGTATATTTGCCTTTTGCTTTTAACTAAAGTAATATACCCCAAAGGGTATATATTGATATATATACCTGACACCTATTATAGATGGCAGGAGTCTAGTGATAGGTCTCTCGTACCTTCCGGGGATAAATACTACCGGTGGACTATTTCCTCCGCCCCCTTTCCGGTGTGAGTAGTCTTACCTAGGAACCCCCAGACCTATATCTTGGTATTTTTGGGTGTACTTCGGGGGTTCCTACGCCCTCATCTCCCCTACGGGGTATGGAAAACGTCCCCCTGTGTTCCCCATCATATAAATACGGCTTGAGCTCTCATTCGTCCTAATTTTAAGTTAGTTAGTATATTTATGTTTTTTTTTTTAATATTTACTAAACCAATAATTTTACCAAGGATTACTCAAAAATATGTATTCCTTTCCCTGTAGACTTATTATATATGTTAGTTTTGTATAGATAATTTGGTATATTGATGGTTCTATTCTATAGGCTGGTCATATACATATAATATATATATATAATTAAATATATAGTTTTGGGTAAACTTTTTATTGAATTTTATGTTTAAATATAATGAATCATGTTACCAGAATATGGTAATGAACTTTATGCATAAATAAAGTTACTAAAGTGGTGGTGCATTAATTTAATATTAGTTTTTTTTATATAAAATAGTCGCTCTATATATATATATTAATATACTCCTAACACGAAAATATACCAATAAGTTATTATATATCGTTTATAGGTTCTTATTCATTTTCTGATGATCTCCGATATACTTTTACTATGTGACTCGAGTTTACCTATAGTAAGTGTGATAGGCTCAACTTAGTTGGTGGTCATCCACTCGGCTAATGGCGTATTTGGAAAAGTGTGTTTTGTTTTATGTTTTCACATAAATTTTGTATCCCGATTGATTTAAGTGTCAGTCAATAGTTATATATTAAACATCTAGCAGATGATTACATCACAACATGTTAAATTAAACCCAATCTGATGTAACGTGCTCGCCTTCTTGACGTGATGACTCGCTGCTTCCAAATCAGTTGACTAGCTCGCAGCTCGATAAGATATATAGCTAGTTTCATGTATCATTATTAGAATATTATTTCAGTTTTTACATTACATAAATTAATATGTATGCGGGATTTTTGAATTTTTTTCTAACTTTGTTTAAGTCATGATTTTACTTATGCTATCCATATACTATAGCATCTAGTATGTAGGTATTAATTTCATTTAATATTTGTGTGAATATAATAAAAAGGATATTTAAAGAATACAATATTATATTTCTAATAGAGCTTACATATAGTTTTATTTATCTGGTACGATAAAATTAATAACTTTTCTCCTATTTTGGTAATTTCACATTCTTATGTGAGACACTTTCTACAAACATTTTTATATATTCTAGTATCAAACTAAATGTTGCAGCCAATGCTAACACGGTATTATTCATAATACTCACAAATAGGGATATATAAATCCTTTCAAATATAATTATTTTCCTATATAATAATTAGGATACATAAAATATACGTCAACTCACAGATTAACTCATCTCTCGTAGTAGAATGTAGGTGATAGTGTCATGCTCGTCCCGAATTTATATACAGTAGATGATCGTGTGTGTAGTAGTGTGTGTGTGCGTGTGTAGTAGATACTGTGTGTGTGCTGATGATAGTGTGTGATAGAGCAATAGCCGCGCGCCAATGTGCTTTTTAGAGTCAGCTGCATCATTGCTAATATTATTGGTAATTTAATGATTTATTATAGACTCACTATTTATAAATTGTAAAACTATTATCTTTTTAGAATTCATATATACATGGGTGTGACTTCGTGAAAATAACTGATAATTTAGGCAAGGGAGCTGACCGTAATCGAAAATGTTTGTGAGCATTACACACTGATGTTAAGTATAGAATAACTACCTAGTGAATTGATACTACGCTATTTTTATTTATGTAATGTATCAATACACCCACGTAGGCAGGGAACAATCCAAAGGTATATTATGGGAACAGAATAGATAATAATAAAATATATCTTATAAGATATTTTCAAGATTTTATTACCATTAGTTACTCTTCTTGGACTTCCTTTCCTTCTTATAAAAAGATCAACATTCTACATGATTCATTTTCTTTTTTTTTTTAATCACAATGTCCCATAAGAAAATCGCTTCTACCACGGAAAGAAACAATAAATCCTGGACGAAGAATCTCATAAGAATATCAAGAATCCATCAAAGATAGGAAAAAGATCGCGTAAAAGAAATCGCGAAAGAAGTAGCACATTTATAGAAAAAGAAATTAAGTTTGCCACATTAATCAACTCATTCATGTCACACAAGCAGACTTTTTTTAAAGTGCTGAACACCTATGTGCAAAACGAGTAAAATATGATCAATTGTAAAAGGGGTTTGACATCACCAAATAAAATGGTGAATGGCTATGCACTGAGGACATAAGATTATATCAACTGCAGATCGAAAGCAAAGCACAGATTTGGTATACAACTGGAAAGGCTTCGAGTTCCAAATCTATCCACCCTTCAAGTGGTAATGCGGTCCAATATTTGGTAAGCCAGCAACACCTCAATGTTAGCTCCCCCACCTTAAATTAATATAAGATCATAAAAATTCTTAATTTTTCTAAACTAATCTCTGGATTTTGACCCTATAAATAGCAAACTGTAGCTTATATATTGAATAACTGACCTTCTAAAATAACGTCGTTTTCGTGGTGTTTTTCTGTGTCTACGTAGTCTTATTTCAGTATATTTTTACTTATTTACAAAACATTATGTTTTCACTAAATAATTATAACTTCTACTCAATTTTTCGAAATGACTTTAATATACTTGAATTATATATACATATGATGTGAGTGCAAGCTCTGAGTTAGCTCTAACTAAGATTCATTACGCATAGGATTAAGGTATGTAGTTTATTGAAGTCTTGTGACCATTTGTATGCCTCGCATTTTATGTTTGCATCGACATGCTACTATTCAAATTTTCTCTCTAGATAAGTAATGACCACATATATTGTTGGAGATATATCTTTGAAAATTACGACAATTAGCAAATAGTATTTATAATATTTTTTTAACACCCTGCTCATCGTAGCTCAGGCTGCGGTATGAATGTTCTCTTAGTGAAGTGCATTAATGTAAGGTAACGGGTAGAGATACACATTTTTATAATTATATATAGATAATTACTTATAGTTAACTCGCAATAGATTGTATTTTATATTTTGATTAATCTTGATAGATACAGATATATTATAACACAAACAAAAAGTTTCTGGGGGACATTTTTTAAAAATTTTTTCTTCTATTACTGTATACATAAAAAATTATCTAAGTAAAAAGAGTGCATCTCCCCCGACTTTAAAAGTCCTTGAAAAATTTGATGTCGATCAGATAAGTAGGAAAAAAAGAAATAATCAATATTTCACTTTTCCCCCCCCCAAATTTTTTTTTGGGAAAAGTGAAATATTGAATATTTTATTTTTCTTACTCATCCGATTAACATTCAATTTTCAGGTCTTGTATAGTCAGACACTTCTCTTTTCTTCGTAAATGAGTCTGCATCGCTGGTTAGAAAACTATCGCAGCTTGTGCGTTGTCTTCGATTTTTTATTGGTGACATGATCAGGTATGATGGCATAATAGAGTTGGATGCAAATGCGTTTGCGGTTTACGTGTTTAATTCTGATCCTCGCTCGCGCTATATCAGATGCTGCACACTAGTTTCCAGTGATTCTGTGTAATACATACGCTAGTTATATAATGAAGTGAGATATTAAAATAGTGTCTCTTGTCCTATCTCGAGCTCAATGTCGTTTTAAGTCATCTGGGTCTCGAGAGTTATATGAGTGAGGTGGTGTTTTGCTTAGGTATAGAGTATTTTTGCATATAAGAGCTTAATAATAATTTTTGTTGTAGTGAGAATTTCTATTGTATACTATGCAAGAAACACATCACACAAGACACACATAACATTGTTCAAGTATAATATCAAAGAAATTTATCTTTATAAATAAAAAATTATGTATGTATATCTCCATCATAATTATACTAATATGCTCTTATAATTTCAATTTTGAATCGCTATATATATAAATGAGCAGGAATAAAAAACGCTATATCATTATTTAATATAACCTCATAAGAAGTGTGATAGTTTTTGTGAATATCACTAATGTATACTGTAGTACATCAAATTTTCAAAAAAATCTCCAAATAGACTACTAGTGCTATATATAATTTTGTAGTAATACACCTCATACTATAATGTATATTTCATAGTCTGATTTCTCAATTGCACGAAAATAATTTAGAATAGTATGGTGTGTGAAAAGCGTAAAGCAGTGTCAATGGAGGACGAATAGGAAGAATACAAGAATCATAGAATCACTTAATATCCATGAGAAAAAATGTTACTCAGTACTCAACAAGTGAGAAAAGATTAACAAGACTCGAAACAGAAAACTGTATTGAACTTTAAAAATCATGGTTATGGAATTAATAATTTTTTTTTACATAACTTTAAAATACGTTATAGGTATCTATCAAAGTACAATGATTTGTTATATTTCTTATAATTACTGATAAATATGATGGCCGCAACTAAAAGCAACTGTTTTAGCAGGTTGTTGTGCTACCCTCGCGATCCCCTAATTACTCTGATACTGAAAGATATTATGAATGATCTCCTTATTTAAGGTGAGGGCTAAAATGGGAGAACTAATGTGTTTGCTGTTATCTGGCAGTACGAGTCTCAATATGGAGCACTTACCCTGACGCCAGTAAGATATAGTATGATCAGCATTGAACTACAAGCACTATACAAATTTCAATTAATCATAATACAGAGACGCTCAAGAACAAGCATTCGCCAAACTCCAAAAGTGTAATCAGAGAACTGTGAAGAGTTGTTCTCATATAATCAAGAGTACAGGAACAGCATTTGTATAGAATATATATTATATATAGATACATATCCACACTAGTACATAGCAAGATAAATATCTAGGCTCAAAGTACTCATAAATAAACTTAGCAACCAAACTTATAGAGTTATATAAAAATCTACTCAAAGTATATCTATAACCTCATCAAACAGTCAACTCAACCGTTTAGTCTCATAACAAATTATCTCAAGAAAGGTCGTGTTGATTCACCCTCACAATCTGGTATTTACATAGCCACTATTAAAGAAACCGTTAAACTTAAAAAAGAAATGAAAAATACACTACAGTTAGAGAGAAGAAAAAAAAACTAGTTAGAATACTGGAAACTGCATTTTGACGGTAAACGTGATATCAGGTGCTAATTTTGAAGTTAAGTTAGATATACTCGATTTACCATAAGGAAAAGCGAACACTGTTGACAAAGGAATGAATACAGTAAATGGAAGAATATAATTATGATTGTTGTGGACATATGCGAATGTGAACACTAAAAGAAGGAATGAGATTATCATTTAGTTACAAAGATTGTTTGTTCAAAAGAAACTGGAAGAACCACAATTCATTAGTTGTCAACATCATATTCTTGACCAAGTGCTTCGCATAGTAATGGATGGCGAACTTGGATGCAACAACACATCGCCCAATATGGAATATCAATTTATCCCGGAACTTGTAAAGAACTACGAAAAGCTCAAGATGAATTTCAAGAATGGTAAAGAAGAAATTAATGAAACAGCAGGATGGCGTGACGATATGAAATTCCTATTTCATTTAACTCGAGTTTTCCTCTTTTTCGAAGAAACAGGAAGATTTCCTAAAGTGAAATTTCAGCAAATACCTAAATTAAGTAATGCAAAATGGAATTCCCTCGCAATACTAGCTCTTTTGGCATTTATTCTTGAACAGAGAGAAGAACCCCACTACTCATAATTTGTAGATTCATCTCTTACAGATTTACTGACCAAAGAAACAATGAAGATGATTATCAGAAGCAACGCAGCTTCTTGCAGGTTCAAAAAAAGCATTAAACTCTGTGAAAAAGTTTTGGAATCAAGAACCGTCGAGACTGGACATTCTCTGAATAAATCAGTGCGCTGAACGAACAATCAAGTGTCTTCAAGATCTTTCTGATATCTGTAGACGAAGGAAAAGCTTCAGCTTAGATTTATTTTGCTTAATAAAACATAATAATTCTATATTATGCTGTCATTATGCTAAATATACCGCAATCTTTTTCGTTATATAGATATTCGTACTTGTTGAATGGATATGTAATTTTGCATTATTATATGTTCGTTTGTACTTGCGTATTATGTATGCTATGCTGTAGAAATAAAGTGTTAAATGCTCCAAAAGGTAATATGTACTATCCAATTACATCATTAGAGTTTGAAAATAACGCTTCTGAAATATTTTGATTTGTACTCTATACGCGTTTAATAATAATAGTGAAATATAATATATCGTTTTGTGCACCTGAAATTTTCAAACACTATATATAGTATATATATATATAAATATATATATATATTATAGATATATATATATAATATATAGTTATAGTATAATACAATACTTGGTATAAAGATATATGTAAAGTTCTAGAAATCATTTTATAAAAAAAAATCTTAAAATAATGCTACGTCGTTTCCCATTAAGAGTTTTGAGAGAGATGCTATTCAGTCTAATATGAGAAAAAATCAGCTGGTCTCTTATTATGCACTGCAGATCCCAATTTTACCTCATAATAAATATATTATAATATATAGTATATATATAATATATATATATATATATATATATATATTATATATATATATATAATATATTATAAAAATATATATATATTAATATATATTATATATATATATATATATATATAATATATATATATATATATATATATATATATATATATATATATATATAATATATATATTATATATATATTAGTATATAATTATATAGTTAAATTATTTTTTTCAATTATCGTTGTCAGACCTTTCGTACAATATTTACTGATATCTTTCTGAAAAATTATTTCTTAACTTCCCATCACTAATATATATATTATATATAGATATATATATATATATATATATATATTAATATATATATATAGTATAGTATATATATATTTATATATATATATAGATATATATAATATATATATAGGCTTAATGTTACATTTCGGCAGCAGAAAAAATAAAACTTAGTCCGACTCGATATTTTATGGGAATTAAAGATACATTGATATTGTAATATCAAATCGATGTAGTTGTAGAATCCGATTATTTGATAGATATGATAAAAATACAAAAAACAGTTTGCCAATTTGGTGCATTTTACAATAGATCTAGTGCGTTTATTGCTATCTGTTAGTGCCAAAATTTTACTTGCTTTTATTCCATTATTTTTATTGCTTGTGTCAAGCTGTTAAAAATGTACGTTTTTGCTTATTTATTATTTAATGCTTTTTTCATCAAATATTGGCATGTTTTTCTTTTTTTAATAAACTGTCCGCCTTCTGAATATTTGGAGTTGGCAACACTGTTAAGAAAACATCGGATGCAGTTATTGGTTCAAACTTTGTAATTGCGTCCGGTTATGGTTAAGTGGAGTTGTTCCCAGCGTACGATTTGAAATGAAATGTTAGTGATTTTTATGTATGGCAAAACGATTGGAGTTTGCTAGGTTCTTTTACGCATTGTCTTTATTTTGTATCAACATGTAACAGGTAGCAAAGGATCAATGTACGTTGATTTTAGAGTCAAAAGAGTTTGTAGCTGGTTAACTTTTCGTGAGGTATATTATATCATATATATATATATAGATAGTAATATATATATTATATATATTATATATATATATGGTAGATATATATATTATAATAGTTTTTTAAATAGTAATATTATAATGCTTTCAGGCAGACTAACTAAGACAGTCTACAGTAAAAGGTTAAGAGGCTAGTTTTAATCGGCACAGTGGATCTATAAAGTAAGGGCTAGCTTTACGGGACAGTGAGCATAACGAGCCCCCTAAATGGAGTATTTATCCCATTTTTAAGGGTCCGAGCCGATGGGGGAGAGGGTGGGGATCTTTCATACCACGAAAGGGGAAAATGCCTTGTCGGAATTTGAGGACCCAACAGGTTCTCATATCTATGGCTGTGATGCCACCAAAGTAAATATTTTCATGAAAAGACAAAAGGCCTATGCGTCGAGATATAAAAGAGATGCATCAACCATTGGACAAATAAAACATCGCATACCGTTACCTCTAGAAGTAGAAGAAATTATATATCTTGCGAGAAGGGTGTTGAAGGACTTGATAGCAAGAGAAAAATAAAAATTTGATTAAAGGTTGATAGAGATGAGAAGGCAAAAGGCAGAAGACGATCGCAAATTAAGGGAGAATGGTTGCGATAGACAAGAAAGATCCTTGGCAAAATATAAAACTTACATCTGAAGCTCAAAAGGTCGGCAAGTTTCCGGAACCCGCAGTTAAAGGATGTCAAAACGATTCTCAAAGACCACTATAGTTCGTGTCCGGTGTATGTTTGTCCGTGGTTTTCAAAAGAACACTCAAAAGGTCACGTGAAAAATTGCACAAAGATCGCCAATAGAAGAAAAAGAGGAACTTGATATAATATAGAGGCTACGAAAGTCTCCATGACGGTCAGAAGGTTTGGAGCTGACTTCCAAGAAAGAATGGTTAGCGAAACCGAAGACGGACACGTTTAGACAATACTACTACTACTGATCGTCGGTCGTGATATCGCGTGCCTCCGCCCGCCCGACTACCAAAACACACAATAGCAAACTACGCTCATGTATGCTCTAAGTGCTAAAGCACTAATTCGCAAAAGAAAGCAGAAAAGGCACGACACACGGAAGGCACACCCGAGTGCGCTTAAGGGCAACTCCACGCCCAAAATCTAGAGAACAGACTATGAACGTTAAAAGATCCGAGGAGAAGTATATGAATGCCCATAATTTGGCAAGTAAAATCACAAAGAGGGCAGCACGCATACTGGACCGAGCCCATAAGGATTGTGTCCCGAATCTCAAGAAAACAGGAAGCAACAGAAGCATGGTCACACAAATGGTTGCTTGGCAGCAGAGCCTCAACGCAAATCACCCACGAACCTTAGACAAACCTACCGAATGCAAGACACACCCACCACTCCACCACTCGACAAACCCACCTCCGCCCCACCTCACTCTCCCAAACTTCTCTGGAAGCACCAGCAAGCTGCCCACCACACACCTCCACCGCAACATCCTCACAAACCGCCCGCTCTAAAGCACCCAACTTGATAGACAAATATGCAACAACAAAACCATCATAGCGTCAGACCACCGTCTCTCCTCCTCTTCTACCACCGCGCCGCTTCTCCTCCTCTGCCTTCTTTATCGGCAGCATATCGACGCAATTAAGCAATTTTCTGAAAATATTTATGAGCAAACTGTACTGACATAATAACTCAACGCACCCATCTCAACGACCCTCCCCCAAAGAGGCAGACCTCTCCTCACCCCCGCCCCATTACACTGCACAATTCACCCTCACGCCTCATCCTCACTACCACTCTCGCCGCCCCCCCACACTCCCCCTACCCCTCTCCCCCTCTCTCGCGCCCCACGCACGACCAATATTCTTCCCCTCCGCGCACCTTCCTCTCAAGTGCAGGGCCTCTGCTCCCCTCCACACCCCCCCCCCCCGACCCCCTCCCCCTCCGCCCCCCCCCCCCCCCCCCCCCCCCCCCCCCCCCCCCCACTCCCCCAACGACACCCCGACCCCACCAACCCAGCCCCCCGCCATCACCCAACACAGACGCCTACTGCACGTCCCACCACCTCCACCACCCACCCCACCCCACCCCCCCCACCCCCCCCCTCCCTCAACCACACACCACCCACCTCTCCAGCACGCGCATCTTTCTATCCCAGGCCATGACGCCGACCGCACTCCTCTTCAGGCTGACAGCCGACATCAATTGTTCATATCGACTCCATTCATAGCTCTCAAAATGAAAGATATTTTAAATTTTGCCGAAAATAAAAGAGTATTGGATATTTTGGCGAAAGTATCAATGATTAAAAGTATAACAGAAGTGAGAAACATTTAAATAGAGAACAGATTAAGACCATCAGAAGTACCATTATTGCCTCACTAACCCTGTCGACGGGAAGAAGATCCCAAGAGGTAATACTGATGACGGCTAGACTGGCAAAAATTGCCCTTGCAAATTGGAGAGAAGGAGGTTGATGCGGGGAATGAGGGGGCGATTTTAAAGCTCCCCATTTCAAGACATAAAACATCGTCGTCCGACCAAACTGCAAGTTACTTCGGTGACGCAGTTCTGGATAGGGCGTTGATGAAATAAAGCATGTAGGCCATTTATGTGGATAATGATTGAGTACCATTCTCTATACTCTGTCGGATCTCAAGTTGTAACTGACACGTTTTTCCACCCAAGCTACTAGTTAAGTATATAATTATTTCTCGAAGCTTCATTCCAAGAAAAGAAAATAATATTTGGGAAAAATTTGTATGAGCAACCTTGAAGTCGTGCTTATGATGAAACGTGGCAAACTTATTCTTAGCACACTCGCGCAAAACTCATCATGTAAATTATGACATGACCTCTGGGTTAGGATCAGACCTTGCAACTTACATCAAGCAAAAGAAACTGCATAAGGCAATCCTGCCAACCGACCCCCAAGTGTTGAGGCAATTAAATATTGGGGGAGATATAAAATCAATCCCAATATTAACAAAAAATTCTGAAAAAGAACAAGAACTGAGAGCAACTCAAGAATTCCAACTTCAGGAGTTTGAGGAAGAGGAAAATTTATTCTTAGAAATGACACTGACGAAGGACAACAACTCTAAAATATTCGCAAATGAAGAAGTTCCCGACCAAGACAACACAGAATGAGAGCAACGCTGAAGTAGAATTCCTATAGGAAGATGATAACCGTTGAACGTAGGCCATCAGGTGGATGTGGAGAACCGAAGAGCCGGATCGTAAAAATTTAGAAGAAGTTTATCTCCCTAATTTCAAATAATTGTCAGTCAACGGGTTGAAAAAATAAAAAATGAAATTTGGACAAAGTTTGATAGTGAAATTTCCTTGACATTATCTAGAACTAAATAGCCCATTCCCCTTTTTTTCGCGGACCTCATTTTTTTTTTTAAAGAGTCATACCTGGCCATTTAAGGTAGTGTTAAAAACATAAAAATCTCACTCAATGCAGGTTTCAAACACGTTATCATAAGCAAGTTGACTCTGTGAAGTACTTCAACGATTCCTGAACATGTTCAAGTTCCTAAGGTAAAAGAATAGTTTTATTTTAAATGGTAAGTCACCAATTGGTATCTTTCAACAAGGCACTAAAAATTTCGTTCTTTAAGTCAGTCTGGGCTAGACTTAAAATAGCGAAATTTTATAAAATAAGAAAATATTATAATAAAATCACAGAAAATAAAAGAAATGCGATATTTTCTACCGTTTTAATAAACGTAAAACATACATAAATACAAATCTATATACATATTACTTAAATAAATTCATAATACATAATATATTATTGTATTATCAAGTATACATACAAAAATACATATATGATATATAATATGTTTAATTTTTATTGATTTATTTCCAATTTTTATAATTAATTTTTTTACGTATTAGCAAAAGATTTATTTTTCTCTTCTCAGAATTACCTGGTCTAAAAGAGGGAGACCCTCCCCAAACTCTTGATGAGTATTTGGCTGCAGCTAAGATAGATGAAGAATATGCACTACTTCTGTTGTCTCGACCAGCATCACCCCCTCCTTCAAAAGAAGAAAGTGATGGTGATGAAAAAAGTGAAAATGAAGAAATATCAGTGAATATGGAATCTGGTTCTGACCATGGTATGTTTTCCTATATTTGAGCATTTTCTGTAATTTTTTCCGTTTTTTTTTACGTTTCAAACTTATATATCTCATTCTAACCATTACTTTTTTAGATATTAAATTTTTTATGATTATCAAAATCCTGTTGAGCAGATATGTTTTTTCTCAGTTTCAGAATTAGAATCAGAATTTTAAGCTCTGCGTGAACAAGAATGAAATGGCTGCCTGTAGCCGGAAGCCTCCAACGGCGAGGCTCGTGGGAAGGGAGTGGCGAAGTGTACACGTGGATGAGGAGGGGCATTCGGCCTAACTACATCAAATACGCTGCTCTTTGTTGCCTCTGAAACAGCAAGTCAACCATAGTACAGCCAAACCAATCCTATTATATGTATATACTATATTATATTATATTATATATATAGATAGTATAATAGTATAATATATTATACTATATATATATTAGTATATAATATATAAATATATATATATATATATATATAGTATATATATATATACAGTATATATCATATAATAATCAAAAGATATTCATATGAATAGGTATAAGCTATTATATATATATATATATATAGTATAGATATATATATATTGTCATTGATGTCGATATAGCTAGGCTGTATTGTATGATGTAAGTAGTATTAATAGTTATATATAACTACGTATATATATATTATATTATATATATAATATATATATAAATATATAATATATAATATATATAGTTTAGTACGGTATATATATTAATATATATTATATATATAGATATATATATCTATATATATATATATATATGATATTATATGAGATATAGTATATGATATATATATATATATCGTATAGTAGCGATAGGTCAGTTGAATGTAAGTGTGGCACGATAACCAGAAGATTTGTTCTGCCGATACGATAACGAGTGAGAGTGAGCATTCGCAATTTTTCTAGTACCGAATACCAATATTTTTGTTGCCGTGAATAGCGTGACCGAAGTACAGATACTTTTACTCCTATTAATATGGCCTAATATATATATATATATGAAGGGTGAAATAAGGAAAAGAGAGAGATTTTTAATTTATTTATTATATTTTTTTTTTTTACATTTATTTACCTAACTATAATTATATATACCAAGGATTCAAAATAATGTATATCTATTCGTGCATGTAGGGATCATATTAGTAGTTTTTAGTGAATGAATATATGTATTATTGTTTTTTATTCTGACTCACTTATAAATTGGATACCTCTCAATTACCTAGCTAATAGTAATTTTACCCTCTTATACCCTAGTACTATTGTAGTTTTTATGAGTATATCTGATGAATAAAATAATATTATTTGTCTTTTACTAATAATAATAATATACTAATAATTAAAAATACTATATACACCATATATATATTATAATTATAATATATTAATATATATAATATCTTATAATTAATATAAATATATATATATTATTATATAATATATATATATATTATATATTATTAATATATATAATTAATTATTGATTAATTAATTATATATATATATATATATATATATAACAACTTAATTAATAGGACTGGCCTTAAATATTTATATCAATAAAATAATAGATAATTATTTTATGGTTACTTTATCTACGTGAGTCCTAGTAGGCAATAACATCAAAATGTAACTAAGAGATGCAAAGGCAACATATAACAATTTATAGAGTACTATTAAATATTTACTAACTCACAATCTCCTACTAATCGATATTGAAGTATAAGATAAACCGTCACCTTTATTTATTGAATTTGAAAAATATAAGTAATAATCTATAATCGTCAGTATGAATCTATACATCTATTTATGTTTTTTCAAATTTAAGCTAATATATAATCTTTTATTATATTAATTATTATTAAATTAAGATAATATTATTTTTACTTATCACATCTTGAGTACACTAAATTTATTTCCGTAAAGAGAGTAATAATACATAATAATAGTAATAAATTATATTTATAAAAATAGCATAATAAACTTATGTGTTAAAAATAGATCATAACTGTTTCCATATAATGTATTAAAATGTTATATTAGATTATATATGTACGTGTTTATATACACCACAAGTATAGAGTCAAACCTCATAATAATAGTTAAAAATTATATTATATATTAATATAATCATTATTATTATATTTATTATATTAATATATATATATAATAATAGTATAATATAATATTAATATATATATTTAATATATATAATATATATATATATATATATTAATAATATATACCGAAATATATATTAAATAATTATAAATATTAATATATTAATATATATATATTACTTATTATATAATAGTATATAATATATATATATATATATATATATATATATATATATATATATATAGTAGTTATATATAGCAAATTTATAGTTTACTCTACAATTTATTAATATATTATGGATATATATATAATATTAATATATTATAGAATAGCACTTGGTTTTGAACCATAATACTATTTGTGACTGGCATCACCGATCGTTGAGAGGAGTGAGCGCGTGTTTGCGGTAGCTCCATCATTAATAGACCACCATGGAGATGTGCTGCGCTCTTAAGACGGGAGTGTAAGAATGAGTCATGACTGCAATCGGTGTGATTTTACACTAATTATTGTAAGAGTATTATAGTGAAATTATAATATTAATAATATAATATTATATATATATATATATAATTATATATATATATATATATATTATATATATATCGGTATATATAATATAATATAATATAATATATAATATATATATATATATATATTATATATATATATATATATATTATATATATATATAGATATAATAATATATATTTAATAGGCCTTTTCTTTTTTTGTATTTGTGCTTTCGAAACGTAAGAAATGCTCAAGTTTGCATTCATTTTTGTCAAACTTACCGAAAAATCGCAAGCCATGCACACCGCTTGTTTCCGTTTTCATTAACGTACCAGCCAAGCCTTGCTATTTCCCGTGTCTGCATAATATAGCATGACCCAGCAACCACGTACACGAATTAGATGGCGGCTAGGTGTCTGAATTGGTGAAAGATTTTTTCATTCATAAAATCAGATTCTATCTTAATTTTTCTTCCAAATGGATAAACTCCATCACAAATAGTTGATCCATTATTTGTTCATATAAATCATTTGTTAACTTTTTTTTATTTTTGTTTATTCAAACCACGTGCTCCATCAACAGCAATTCAGATCGAATATTGTTTTAAACACAAAGAGTAACTTAGCACGAAATCCGGTCGTTTAAACACAGCCCGTTCACAGTCTGCAATTTGGGAATTTGGAATCCTGACCAAATCGCAAAAATTTTCGGTATATATTATAAATATATATATATATATATATATATATATATATATATATATATATATTATAATATATATATTATAAATATATATATAACAGAAATCAAAATTCAAAATTACAATTATTGACCAGATAACCGCCAATCATAAAGATGCCAAATAATTGCATTTAATCAAATTAGGAAAACGTCCTCAACATCGTCATTTTCAAAGAGAATGCGGATTGTGGCCGTTAAGTGAGGATGCGGATGTCAAATTTTCCATCACTAATAATATAATATATATATATATATAATATATAATATATATAATATATTATATATATATATATATAATATTATATATATATATATTATATATATGATATATATATCCTATATATATATAATGATTATATATATATGTATATATAGCACATCAATTAGTAACTACTTTGACGGCAGAAGTTATTTTAAGGATGTTTTCCCTAGGTGTATTAGCAAGTTTATATATATATATATATATATTATATATATATATATATCAATAAAAAACACACAATAAAAAAGAAAATAAAAATCAGAAGAGTAAAATGAAATTAAAAAATAAAAGAATAAAGAAGGTAAATAAGAATATAAAATAAATAGTAGGGAGATAACAATAGAAATAACAAAGATAATAATATTAAGTATAACAACGAATATTAATAAATAATACAGAGGATTAAGGACAACAATGAAAAAGTAATGTAAAAGGTTAAAGGAGTTATATAATAAAATAATAAATCTCCTCCAGCAGCAGAGCAGACCTTCCACCTCCAATTGCGCCGGATGCTGATGCTGCAACACCCCCTCCTTCAAATTCCAATTTGGAAGAAGAAAAGGAAAGAGAAGATGAAGGAGAAAAAGAAGAAAGTGAAGATGAAAGAAAAAGTGAAAATGAAGAAAAGGAGAAAAAGAAGGGGAGAAAGAAACACCCAATCTGGCGAAAGAGAAGTACGACTGTGTCTTATATTACATATATTTATTATATAACAATAATATTTTTGGTCTAATAATGATTAATTTATTTAAATGTGACTACTATTTTCTTATTTACAGATTTCCAAAAAACAAAAGGCAAGCCAGGGCCAGGTGGCCGAAAGGGACTTATCTTACCAAACCGAACCGGGTCCAGGTAATAAGAAAAAAACAAAAAACTCCCTTATTTTCCCTTAAGCCGCCCTGCCCTTTGTATGTTTTACTTTCATTTTGCATTTCTTGTAATGAAATTTTAATATTATAACTTTGAATTTTATCTTGAGATATATTCTCTGAAACTTAACCTTTTTAGACTCTGATATAACCGGGAAAATTTACTATTATTTTGACCACCAATCTTCATCATCCAAATCCTTAAAACTCCTATCACAGTCCTGGATCATTGGAAATAAGAAAGAAAAGGCCTTGAAAGACAGTCTTTCCTAATCACAAAACGTGCATTATTGGTCATTTTAGAATATCCTTTCAGAAAGATTCCGGTGAGTATCATTCATATTCATCTGACATATTTCGTTGTAATGAAGATTATTATTTTATGCAATTTTTGTAATTAATATATATATAATTAATAATATAATATTATATACTAATAATAATATATTATATATATATATATATAATATATATATATATATAATATATATATATATATATATATATAATATATATAAATAATATTTATTTCTTTCTTCACTTTCATTTTCCTTTACACTTTAAGACACTGAGTATGAAGAAGCTGGAGCACAAATTCAACAGAACATGCTAACGGTAATCTCACAGCAGCAAGCAGCAAAAGAGTTGGAAGGCTAGAAGAAGAGGGGCTGAACAATATAGACAAATCTGTGGTTCGAGTTCCTGGTAAGTGATAAGTAAGAATATTCTAAAACTATAAATTTTGTTAATTATTTGGAAATTCTTTAAATTTAAATCAGAATATACTTTCACAAGTAATATTTTAAATAAATTTTATAATTCCTTTACTGACTCAAACTATGTGCCTACCCAAATAAAAAAATTACTCAAAACAACCAAAAACAAAACAAAAAAACGTCTGCCAACCAAATTGGGGACTTGATGAATGATGCCCAATTTTCTTCTGATTCTGGTAAGTGTTAAGTAAATATTAATGTTGCTATTTGGTTGATGCTTTTTATTTATATTATTATTATTAATTATATTATTATTCTATTTATTATTACCTAATTTTTATCAAGTTTCATTTGAACATTAATTATTTACTTAACACTTACCAAAATCCAGAAGAAATATTGATCCCTGATCAATCCCAATTGGTTTGCAGGCTGTTTTTTTTGTTTTGTTTTTGTTTCTCAGTAGGCTAAGTATTTACTTAATTGTATAAATTTGATCGACTTTTTTGAAAATAATTTATTTATTGATATACTTTAAGTCTTAGAAGTGATGAAAATTTAATAAAAAAAAAAAACAAAACAAAAATTTATTAGTGAATAATCCTACTTTCACTATACCAAGAATCGAACCACAGAATTTGGTCATAATTGGTTCAGCCCCTCTGTCCTCACCTCCAACTCTTTTGCTGCCCTGCTTGCTAGGAGATACCGTGCTGTTTGCTGTGGAATTCTGTGCTACCGCTTCTCAGGGTTCATTGTCTGAAAAGTGTAAAGAAATGAAAAGTTTGAAGAAAGAAATAAATATATAATATATATTAATATATATATATATATATATATATATATATATATATATATATATATATATATAATATATAATATATTTTAATATAATAAATATATATAATATAATATATACAGAAAGATTATTACAGAAATTGCATAAATAAAATCTCATTACAACGAAATATGTTAGATGAATATAATGATTACTCACCGGAATCTTCTGAAGAATCTGAAAAGACATATAGCTGGAAGGAAAGACTGTCTTTTCAAGGCCTTTTTCTTCTTTCCAATGATCAGGACTGGATTAGGAGTTTTAAGGATTTTTGATGATGAAGTTGGGTGGTCAATAATAGAAATTTCCCGTTTATCAGAGTCTAAAAAGGTAAGTTGCAGAAATAAATCAAGATAAATTAAAGTATAAATAAAATTTCATTACAAGAAATGCAAAATGAAAGTAAAACATACAAAGGGCAGGGCTAAGGGAAATAAGGGAGTTTTTGTTTTTTCTTATTACCGACCCGGTTCGGGGTAAGATAAGTCCCTTTCGGCCACCTGGCCCTGGCTTGCCTTTTGTTTTTTGGAAATCTGTAAATAAGAAAATAGTAGTCACATTTAAATAAATTAATCATTATTAGACCAAAAATATTATTGTTATATAATAAATATATGTAATATAAGACACTGTCGTACTTCTCTTTCGCCAGATTGGGTGTTTCTTTCTCCCCTTCTTTTTCTCCTTTTCTTCATTTTCACTTTTTCTTTCATCTTCACTTTCTTCTTTTTCTCCTTCATCTTCTCTTTCCTTTTCTTCTTCCAAATTGGAATTTGAAGGAGGGGGTGTTGCAGGATCAGCATCCGGCGCAATTGGAGGTGGAAGAGGCTGCTCTGCTGCTGGAGGAGGCAGCGATTTCATTTCTTTTTCAGCAGAGTTAAAATCTGATTCTAATTCTGAAAAGAGAAAAACAAATCTTTGCAAAGGTTTGATAATACATAAAAATTTAATATCTAAAAAAGTAATGGTTAGAATGAGATATATAAGTTTGAAACGTAAAAAAAAACGGAAAAAATTACAGAAAATGCTCAAATATAGGAAAAATACAATGTCCAGAAAGCGCAGATTCATATTCACTGATGATTTCTTCCAATTTTTCCACTTTTTTCATCACCATACACTTTCTTCTTTGAAGAGGGGATGAAATGCTGGTACGAGCAACAAAGTAGTGCACAATATTCTTCATCTATCTAGCTGCAAGCCAAATACTCATCCAAAAGAGTTGGGGAGCGTTCCCTCTTTTTAGACCAGGTAATTCTGAGAAGAGAAAAATAAATCTTTTGCTAATACGTAAAAAAATTAATTATAAAAATTGGAAAAAAATCAATAAAATTAAACATATTATATATCATATATGTATTTTTGTATGTATACTTGATAATACAATAATATATTATGTATTATGAATTTATTTAAGTAATATGTATATAGATATTTTGTATTTAATGTATGTTATCTCTTAATAAAATCAATCTAAAATATCCATTTCCTTTTATTTCTCTGTATTTTTAATATACATAATTTTCTTATTTTATAAAATTTCGCTACTATTTTAAGTCTAGCCGACTGACTTAAAGAACGAAATTTTATGCAAAACACTTTAAGTGGCTGACTTACCATTTAAAAACTATTTTACCTAGGAACTTGAAATGTTCAGGAAATAGAGTACTTACAACTTTGGATTACCTGATAACTTTTGATTATTCTCTGATTAATAGATTTTTATTTTTTAACTACCTAAATGGCCAGGTATGACCTCTTTAAAAAAAAAAAAATTAAAAAAAGTAACGTAAGTAACACATCATTTAGAGTCTGTATAACATCAAACTTTTGTCCAAATTTTTTTTATTTTTTCAACCGTTGGACTGAAATTTTTTGAAATTAGGAAGATAAATCTTCTAAATTTTCATCCGGCTCTTCGGTTTCCACATCCACCTGCATGGCTACGTCAAGGTTATCATCTCCTATAAGGAATTCTACTTCAGGTTGCTCCTCATCTTGTGTGTCTTGGTCGGGATTTTCTTCTTCTTGAATAGTAGGGAGTTGTTGTCCTTCGTCAGTGTCATTTCTAAGAATAATATTTTCCTCTTCCTCAAACTCCTGAAGTTGGAATTCTTGAGTTGCTCTCAGTTCTTGTTCTTTTTCAGAATTTTTTGTTAATATTGGGATTGATTTTATATCTCCCCCAATATTTAATTGCCTCAACACTTGGGGGTCGGTTGGCAGGATTGCCTTAGACAGTTTCTTTTGCTTGATGTAAGTTGCAAGGTCTGATCCTAACCCAGAGGTCATGTCATAATTTACATGATGAGTTTTGCGCGAGTGTGCTAGCAACCTGGCAATGTCATCTGCCATGTGCGCATTTTCATTAGCTGTTGCTGATACAATTTTTTTCCTGATATTTCTTGTGGAGATGGCTATCCCTTTGTAATCAGGATAAGCCAGAAGCCAGGCTCGGTTCAGCATTATATTGATATCTTTGTAGTGCAATTCCTTGCCACTGTGATTTGGGAAAATTAAATCACTGTCTACGACAGGCCTCCCAATGTAATGAGGGAGAATGTAATCAATTTATTTCATCAACGCCCTATCCAGAACTGCGTTACCGAAGTAACTTGCAGTTTGGTCGGACGACGATGTTTTATGTCTTGAAATGGGGAGCTTTAAAATCGCCCCCTCATTCCCCGCATCAACCTCCTTCTCTCCAATTTGCAAGGGCAATTTTTGCCAGTCTAGCCGTCATCAGTATTACCTCTTGGGATCTTCTTCCCGTCGACAGGGTTAGTGAGGCAATAATGGTACTTCTGATGGTCTTAATCTGTTCTCTATTTAAATGTTTCTCACTTCTGTTATACTTTTAATCATTGATACTTTCGCCAAAATATCCAATACTCTTTTATTTTCGGCAAAATTTAAAATATCTTTCATTTTGAGATTTATGAATGGAGTCGATGTGAATAATTGATGTCGGCTCTCAGCCTGAAGAGAAGCCTCTAATGGTTTGAGCTTAGATTTATGGGACTGCAGAAGCTCTTGGAGCCTGTTTTCTTCTGGGATGGTGAGGAGACCCTCACTTAAATCAAAATTTCTTGTGCAAAAGGTCAAGAATTGCCCAATTATAATGAGTAGTTTAATTTGTGATGTAATGCCTAAAGGTCCCTCTTTGGCTGAATAGTTCTTGAGATTATTAATGTCAGTAATTTGCTCATAAATATTTTCAGAAAATTGACTTATTGGTGATATCTGCCGGAAAGAGGCAAAAAAGCGCCGTAAAAGACTTCTACCTTGATGATGGTTTTTGTTTTTTTGGCAATATTTTCTATCGAAGTTTTCTAATAACGTTTTTATTTGCGCATTTTGGCAGCTTGCTTCTTCAAATTTTTTAATATCATTTTCTATTGATGGGTTGTTCTTCATTCTTATTTTGTCTAAGGTTTCTTATTTTGGCGTTGAGGTCTGCCTGCCAACAACATTTTGTACCATCTTTCTTGCTTCTGTTTTTCTTTGAGATTCGGACAAATCCTTATGGGCTCGGTCCATATGCTGCTGCCCTCTTGTACTTTTTACTTTGCAAATATGGCATTCATATATTCTCCTCGATCTTTTAACGTCATAGTTGTTCTTAGATTTGGGCGATGGAGTTGCCCTAAGCCCAGCTCTTTCCCTCCTTTGTCTTTCTTCTTTTTCTGCTTTCTTTTTGCGAATTAGTGCTTTAGCACTTAGAGCATACATTTGATGTATTTCTATTTGTTTTTTTTTTGTAGTGGCAGCATCATTAGCAGCACCATCATCAGTAGTAGTAGTAGTTGTTAAAGTGTCCTCTTCGTTTGCTACCATTTTCTTGGAAGTCAGCTCAACCTTTGCGTCATGGAGATCTTTCGTAGCCTCTATTATTATATCAAGGTCCTCTTTTTCTTCTATTGCATCTTTGTGCAATCTTTCAGCGTGCCTTTTGATGTTCTTGAAAACTCCGAGACAAACATACACCGGACACGAATATATTGGTCTTTGAGAATGTTTTGATCCTTTAACTGGTCGGAACTTGCCGACCTTTTTAGCTTCAGATAAAGTTTTATATTTTGCATAGGATCTTTTTTGTATCGCAACCATTCTCCTTAATTTGCGATGTCTTCTGTCCTTTTGCCTTCTCATCTCTTCAACCTTTAAATCAAATTCTTTATTTTCTCTTGCTATCAAGTCTTCAACACCCTTCTCGCCAAGATATTTTTCTTCTAGAGGTAACGGTATGCGATGTTTTATTTGTCCAATGGTTGATGCATCTCTTTTATATCTCGACGCATAGGCCTTTTGTCTTTTCATGAAAATATTTACTTTGGTGGCATCACAGCTATAGATAGGTCTTTGGGTCTTTGGTCTTTGGGTGTCGCGGGGGTTCCTCCGACCATCCCCTTCGGGGTATGAAAACGTCCCCCCTCTCCGTCCCCCATCGGCTCGAGCCCCCTAAAAAAGGGTAAATACTACCATTTTAGGGTCGTTGACTCACTGTCCGTTAAACAAGTAGCCTTAAACTTTTACTGATCACTGTGCCGTAAAAACTTAGCTCTAACTTTTACTGACAGATCTGTTGTTAAGTAGCTGCCGAAAGATTATATATATAATTATATATATATAAAATAATATAATTATATATATTTATATATATATATATTATATATATTATAATAATATTAAATATATAATATAATATACCTCCACGGAAAAAGTTAAGACCAGTCTACTAACTCTTTTTTGGACTAAAATCACGTACATTGATACCATTGCTACTGTTAACATGTTGTACAAATAAAACAAGCTAAAAAACCTAACGCAAACTCCAATCGTTTTGCATACATGAAACAATTCACTAAACATTCATTCTTAAAACGTACCTGACAAACTCCATCTAACATAACCGAACGAATACAAAGTTTGAACCAATACTGTCCGATGTTTTGTTAACGTGGGTTTGGCCAAGGTCAAATATCAGAAGGTACTAGATTTTATATAAAAAAAAGAAAAAAAATGGCAATAATTATAAGAAAAAGCATTAAATAAATAATATTAAGGCAAAAAAGCAGTAAAAAATGTCAATCGCATTCTATCTGCAGGAATAAAGAGTAAAATTTTGCACTAAAGTGGCAATAAACGCTCTAGATCTATTGCAAAATGCACCACAATTGGAATCACTGGTTTTGTATTTTATCATAATATTACCAATAATCGATTTACAACTAATCGATTTGATATTACATATAGTCAATGTATCTTAATCCCATAAAATTCGAGTGGGACCTTAGTTTTTTTATTTTCTGCTGCGAAGGTTAATAATTAAAGCCTTATATATATATATAATTATATTAATTTATATATATAAAAAATCGCTAAAGATAGATATAATATATTTATTATATTATATATATATTAATATATATAATATATACTAATATAATAAATAATATATTAGTGACTGGAAGTTAAGAATAATTTTTTAGACGATGACGATTATAAGTAAAGGTATTGACGAATGGGACTTGACAACGATTAATTGAAAAAATTTTTAATATATATATATATAATAATATATATATATATATATATATAATATATATATATAAATAATAATATATAATATAATAATAGTTAATATATATATATATTATATATATATATATATTAATATAATTATATATATAAATATATACTACTAATATATAATTATATATATATAGAATATATACATATGATATATATAAATAATATATATATATTTAAAAATTAATAAAAATTAATTAAATGTTAAATATAAAAATAAATAACAATAAAAATAAAATATTATTTTTATAAATTAATATAAATAAATTTAAAAAAAAAAAATAATTTTAATGAGTAAAATGTAAAAACTGAGGCTGCATAATAAGAAAACCAGTAATTTTTTACTCCCATATTTTAGCTGAAATAGCATCTTTCTCAAAACTCTTTAATGGAAGAACGAAGTAGTCAATTATGTTAAGATTTTTTTAATAAAATGATTTCTAGAAACTTTATATATATATATATATATATATATATATATATTATATATATTATATATATATATAATATATATAAAAATAAAAATTAATTTTATAATATATATATATATATATAATATATTATAATATATATATATAATAATATATATATATATATATAATAAATATTAATAATAATATATATATATATATGAAGAGAGGTTGAAGGAAAAGGGTTTAAAATTCATATTTTATTGTCATCTAGTTGCCAAAAAATCAGTTTTTTATGTTATTAACGATATTAAAAGATAAAATGAAACTTTAATCCACTATCAATAGAATATTATAAAATGAAAAAGAAATTTGCAGTAGAAATATCCTTATTTTTAAGCCTTTTTAAAAAATTGAAAGGAAAATTTTTTTGGGGGGGAAAGGTTCACTTACTTATAATGCCTTAACTAGCATTTAAGCCTTCAAAATACTTACTTTTAAAGTAAAATGAACCTTTACGAAGCTCATGCTTCAGAATCTCACAGGTTTGTACAACTTTAACACTACTAATGTCAGGATTTTCAGGTTCCTTAAAAATGGTATATTCACAAAATTTTCACAATGGTATATTCACAGGATTTTCAGGTTCCTTAATAATGGTATATTCACAAAATTTTGCTCTCGCCACTTTTTTTCCTTAAAAATTTGATTAACTCATCATCCTGAACTTCGATTACCTTTCCAACATAATGGTACGGTTTTACATTAAATTTGTCCGATTCTTCAAACTTGACAAGCACCTAATCATTATCATAATCATCATCATAACCATCGGCTAAGACAGTAAAAAATTTACTTTTATTTATATATTTCACAATTTTACGTTGAATGAGATGCGCAAATTCTGAATTTGAGCATTTTGGATTGTGGAACTGGTATACATGCCATTTCTAGCACTAGGTTTTAAACGTTCTGAAGGAACATGGTCTCCAACATTAGCACGATATTTTAAAATGACTCTGAAAATTGCCATCGTTTCCCACAGGGGGCAAGAGAGTTCGATTCAACCTGATTCATGATGTCCACGAAACGATATATTTTGCTTACCACAGAATCGAATTGTTTCAACAATTGGAATTAGCCGCTATCTACTGTCTTCGGCCTCCCTTTTCTTCTGACTGACAATCTGTTTTGTCCGATGGATCTCGATTTTCCTTGACCTGCTTTCCTACCACAATCTCTTTTTTACTACAGATCTCTTTGATAGATAATTTAGTTGCTTTCGTGTTTTTTTGAATGATTCAATGGCTTTCTTTAAGTTTGAATAAGGTCTCGAGACAAAAACACCCAATAAACAGTGGGTATATACTTTTTTTTTCATAATTTCATTTCACTTGATCAATTAAAATTTTTTCAAAATTGATACTTGAGTTCATTTTTTTGTACTAGTTATTAGTGGATATATATATATATATATATATATATATAATTTTTATATTATATATATATTATATATATAATAATATATATATATATATAATATTATAATACTATATTAATATATAATAATATATATATATTATATAATATATATATAATATATATATATATATAATTATATATATATATATATAAAATATATATATATAGTTATTATGGATATATATATATATATATATATATATTTCAAAATTTCATTTCACTTAAGCAATTAATTTTTTTTTTCAAAATTGGTAATACTTTTGATGAGTTCATTTTTTGAAGTAGTTTTTGGTGGGTATATTTTTTTTCTTCAAAATTTCATTTCACTTAAGCAATTAAAATTTGTTCAAAATTGTAAATACCTTTGATTTCATTAAGTAGTTTTTAGTGGGTATATTTTTTTTCTTCAAAATTTCATTTCACTTAAGCAATTAAAATTTGTTCAAAATTGCTACTACCTTTGATGAGTTCATTTTTTTCAAGTTTTTAGCGGGTATAATTTTTATTCAAAATTTCAATTCACTTAAGCAATTAAAATTTGTTCAAAATTGCTAATACTTTTGATTTCATTTTTTGGAAGAGTTTTTAGTGGGTATATTTTTTTTTTTCAAAATGTCAATTAATTTTACCTAATCAATTAAATTTTTTTGAGGATTGCTAACAGTTTTGTCGAGTTCATTTTTTTGAAATAATTTTTAGCGGGTATAATTTGCCTGAATTGTTTGATTTCAAATTCTTTACTTTGTCGATTTAAAATTTTTATATGGTGTAAATACACTATTCGCAAAACTTCCATATTATCTACTCCAATTTGCAATGTCTGTTCATAATATGTAACATCTACATCTTTATCTTAAGATGTTTCCTCATCCTCTGATGGTTCTTGCTGTTGTTTTTGCAGTTGGTCTATTTCTTGTTGCTGCTGGTTTTGTTCTTGTTTTTCTTCAGGTTCTTCCTCAAAGAGTAAAGGGATAGAAAAGACAATAAATAAAAAGAAAAAAGCAAAAGAAAAAAGAAAGAAAAAAAGAAAACAGATCAAGCAATTTGAAGTGCCAAAGAAGAATTATGGACAATAAGGGTTTTTATGTATAAGGACTCTACTCTAAAATTTTAAGTTCTTTTTCAATAGAAGCATGTTGGAGAATAGAAAAGTTATTGATCGATATAAGTGTTTAGTAAGATCGGAATGATCTCTGATAGCTGAATTCCCTGGTTGAGAAATAGTACCAAAGGAAATGCCCATGTGCTTGAAGGCTCTCATCTTAGGCTGTAGGTTGGTTTGGCCTACATAGCCGATATTACAGTTGGCACAAATGTATTTGTAATTTATATTTTTAACTTTATTTGTTCATTCTATTTTTGACATTGAAAATGTATTAAAATTAAATACGAATCGTCTTCTAAAATAAATTTGTCTTTTTCGCATGTTTTTTCATAATATATATATATATATATATATATATATATATATATATATATATATATATATTTTAATATATATATATATATATATATATATATATATATATATATATATATATATATATATATATTCGCATTGAGTATTTTTAATTAAAATGTTTTATAATCAAGTAGCTGTAAATGTTGAAAATCTTCATCTAGTTATATAAAATTATTTAAAAATGTCTAATTTAAAGGATGAGGAAAGATCCGGTCTCTCAGAGCTCACACACCATTTGTTGAAAAGCCAATTCATAAAATGGAGTCACACAAACGGGTAGATAAAGAAGTGGTTCTCAAGCTTAAAGAACTACATAAATATTTTATAAATCCACATTTTAAAATAAATATGGATAATGCGTTGAGAACTTCTGCAAAGGTTAAAAACTTTTAAATATAGTTCGTCAAGGAGGTTGGACTCATAAGTATCATCAGAACATTGTCAAATCACTTATGAGAGAACGGATTCAATCGACTCTTTTGTTGAACAGATCAATCTGGGGTAGTGAAGATGAAATTATAATATTGGGTGAAGTGAAGAAATCACATGAAAACCAGAAGTAGCTTATTAAAAGAAATCATGCTGGTAGATTTTAGAAACTCTAGGAATACTGAAAATGCTAAAAAATTCTTTGCAGGTGTACTTGAAATGGGGGGGAGAGAGAGATTAGTATTTCTGAAATTACTGAACCTCACTTAGAATGCTTGTAGCAACCCCATATTAAAAAAACTGAAAACTATTAGAGTTTGTTAATGATATATCAGCATTATGTAAGACCACATGGATCGTGTGATTTTCCTATGCCTTTAGAGTTTAGATGTGCGAAAAGATTTCTCAACAACTACATCTACTTCAGGAGAGTTCTCTTTAAGTGAAAACCTTTCACAAATAGATACCTCCACATATGAAAATAAAACAAATCCTCCAAGACCTATAAATACCAGTGCGGCATGTGAATTATGTAATTTTTTCACACTTATATTGGGGTGAGTAAAAATACATCAAAAGTTTCTACTGATGATTCTACTTCTCATTCCCATATTGTGGTGATGTAAATGAAATGGGAATCACTCCCGTTATATTTAATAATAGTCAAAAAACTAATATATATATATATATATATATATATATATATATATATATATATATATATATATATATATATATATATGCCAAACTTTCTACCTTACGTTTCTCTTTCCCTTTAGGTTAGGTTGCATTGCTCTGGCAAACGTAACCAGTTCAGGTTAGGCTTACCTCTCTGCAAACGGAACTGCCCAGGTTAGGTTATTCTTACTCCTTTTATTTTTAGTGTAATGAAAAATTGTGTTTAGGTAAACACATTAATTAATATATATATATATATATATATATATATATATATACGGTTATATATATATATATATATATATATATATATATATATATATATATATATATATATATATATATATATATATATATATATATATATATATATATATATATATACATATAAAATTAATATAAATAAAGAAAAGATATAATAAAAAATACATTTATTTCTAGTTACCTGTGAAATCATTTCTTGTTTTTCAAACTGTGAGATGGGGTTCTTTCCAGTTTCAAGATGTTTTTCTGGAAACTGTTCTGGTAATGGAAAACAGGTTGAAGCCGATTCTTTATTGTTCCGTCTTTCTTCAAAGTAGTTAAAGTTAGTTTCATGAAGACTGCCAACATTTTCTATTCTGTGTTTATATATATATATATATATATATATATATATATATAATTATATATATATAAATATATATATATATGCAAAGTATATATATATATATATATATATATATATGGTATATATAGGTATATATAGGTATATATATATATATATATATATATATATATTATTATTATTTATACATTATATATTCACTTTTGTCCCGCTTGAACCTGGTAATGTCACACCCTCATAACCTCATTCACACCCCCCTCATCTCACCCCCACCCACTCTCCTCCACCCCAATCTCATAACTCTCCTCCACCCAAACCTCATAACTCTCCTCCTCCTCCAATTCCATTATTCCATCCATCCACCCCAATCTTAATCTCCCCCTCCTCTCCTTCCTTCCTATCCCCCACTGCAATCCCACTCTTCTAACCAATCTCTAATCTCCATTCTCACTAAATGCCCATACCATCTTAATATTCCCTTCTCCGTGCTCTTCCTCCTACCAAACTATTCATTTACCTCATATATTCTGCCCTATTCCTAACTCTCTCCTCTTCTACTGACCTCCACAAACCGCTCTCAACCCTTCATCTCAAATACTTCCAACTTTTTTTCCTAGACCTGGCATTCAACCTCCACGTTTCACACCCATACAGCACAGCACCGCTGGTACACAGATTTTCTCAAACATACTTATCTTAACTTTCTGTGATAGATCCCTCCCTTTCCATATTTCTCTCAGACCACCCACAGCTCTCATTCCTTCACCTATTCTATGTTCTATCTCCTCCTTCATTCCTCCCTCCTTACCCAACTCCATCCCTAAATATCTAAAAATCTTTACTTCTTCCAATACTACACCCCTACTCTGACCTCCACCCCTCCCTCCTCTCTCTCTCCTCCTCCTCAAACACTAACACTTTTTACTCTTACCTGGGTTTGCATTTAAGCCTTTTACACATTCTCTCAAACTCCTCACCAAATACCTCAGCCCTTCCGCGTTCTTTCGCCACTAGGGCAGTATCATCCGCAGTATCATGTTCACTCTCCTTCTATCATTCCCATCTTACACCTATCCTCCCCTCTCTCACCATTCTGCAAACACTCTCACAAACAAATTGAACAGCCACGTAAGGACATTACACACCCCTGCCCCAATCCTCTCACCACCCCAAACATCTCACTCTCCCCTCCTAACTCTCTCACACACATTCTACTATTCCTATAAAAGTTCTAATACCTTTCCCTAAATTATTACCCCCACCCCATTTTCCTCCAACACCTCCACAGTTCACCCCTATTTACTCTATCATATGCTTTCTAAATAAGAAACACCCATACACTTTCCCTTTCCTTCTATACTTTTCTCCACAAGCATCTTAATGTAAACACTTGATCCACACACTCTTCCCTCCCTAAACCTCCTTGTTCTTCCCCACTCTCCTCCGTTAAACCTCTTACTTTCTCAATCAGTATTCTCCCATACACTTTCCTACCACACTTAAAAGACATATACCTCTTTTCTCACATTCCATCCTATCCCCTTTCCCTATATACATGCACCAAACAAACTTCATTCCAATCCTGTGGTACCTCACCCCTCCTCCAACATATGTTATACAATCTATACAGCCATTCCTCCACCCCTCTACCTCCCTTCTGCAACATTCATTCTCACACCATCCAGACCTGCGGACTTCCCTTTTTTTTCCTTTATTCACAGCCCTAATAATTTCCTCCATTTGTATTTCATCCTCCCCCCTCCTCCCCCACCTCATTTCCCATCCTCACCTCTTGCATTTCTTCCTCCCCCTACCCCACCCCCTTCATTCAATAGTCCACTAAAGTACTCCCCCAATTTCTTCCTCTGTTAAATTCTTATCCTTCCTCCTGTCCACTCTACCTCCCTCCCTTAATCCTCTCCCCCAAACCTCTCCCTCCCCTTCTTCTTCCTTTTTATTAACTTCTTTCCAGAACAACTTACTCCCTGATTCAAAATTTTTCGTCACTTTTCACACCCATTCCCTTTGTTCTTCTCTTCGCCCTCTCCACTGCCCCCTCTTTGCTTCCACTTCCAACCTCCTTCTATATTCTATTCATCTTCTTCCATTCCCAACCATTTACATGTTCTCCTTTTTTCTTGCAATTACCCATTCACCTCCTCACCTACCTGACTCACCTTTCCTTCTGTTTATACCCCCACCCTTTTACTCCACATCCTCCTTCTGGCCTCTCTGCATGCTCGCCTCTCTAATCTTCCCACTCTCCACCTCCCCACTCCCTGTCCTCTGCTTCTCCACCTGCCCCATACCTCTCCTAAACTCCTCCCACACACTATCTCCTCCAATTTTTCCACCTTTATCACTTCCACTCTCCTCTTTTTTCTTCCCCAACCATCACCTCTCCTCCCACCCTATTTGGCAACCACCAAATAGTGATCCGATATCCCCCTCCCCGCCCCTCTAAATACATTTACATCTAATAATCTACCTCTATCCTTCCCATTTACACACACATAATCTAGTAACGCCTTTCCCCCCGTTATCTCACTCTTCCATGGTATACTTATGATCTTCTAGTTCTTTTTAAACCACGTATTCCCCTCTATCATTCTTCTTTCACATGTCAAACTTCTGCTCAGACTTTCTCCATTAGCATTCCCTCCCCCTACCCCAAAAAGGTCCATATTCTCCCACCCCCACCTCCTTGCACTCCCGTGATTCACACCTCCCAATAGACAAATTTTTTTTCATTTAATCTCAAATTTTTCCAACACTCATTCAGCTCTCCCAGAATCTTTCTCTCTCTCCTCCTCCCCTCTGCTCCATTCACTGGTGCGTATGCACATATAAAACCCACATTTCCCCTGAATTTCACTTTTACCCACATTATCCTAGAACTACCTGTTTACACAATCTCACCTTGTCCCACATCTCTTCCCTCATAACTAATCCCACCCCTCTCTGCCCTCACTCTCTCTGTTCACCCCGAAATCATACCCTTGTATTCTCCAAAATTCATCTCCCTCTGTCCTTTCAACTTAGTTTCTGTTATCCCTAGTACATCCCAATTTTTTTTCCTCAAACATCAACCCCATTTCCTCCCTTTTAAATCTTCGTTTGCCCCTCTCACATTCATACACCCCACTCTTATTACAATTATCTCTCTCCTCCCCATCTTTCCCTATTTCTATAAATAACTCAATCAGTTGTATTTATGGGAACCCCCACCTCTGGTAATTCCTACTACCTAGGGCTACCACCCTGCCTAATCAACCCACAATAACAACAAGCAAAATACATTAAAATAATAAAACACACACAGGTCGATTACTTAAAAAACCAAAAGTCACTCCCAATAAAGTTAAATGACAATATACAGTAAAATTATAAAGTTAAAACCCACACCATCAATTTATATTATTTCCTACCCCCCTTCCCCCCTCCTTCCTCCGTTATTACCTCCTTTTCTTTTCCTCTTTAAAATATACACACGTTGATTTATTATCTAGCAAAAAAGAGAAAACTTATTTAATCTTTAAAATTTTTTAAAATCTCTTATATTTACAACTAATACAAAAGTGTTAAATGTTAATATAAATTAGTAAAATATAAAAGGTTAAACCCTACCCTCTACTTTTTTTATCTATTAAAATCTTTGCTTAAAACGGTTTACAAGAAAAATAAATTTCGCATTCTATTCTTATTAGATGGTGACATATACCACCGTATATATATATATATATATATATTAAATAACTTAAATGTATATCCGACTCTCTTTAAGAATCTAACAAAATATTCTATACAAAATAGAAAATTATTCCATGAACATATCTACCGAAATAAAAATGTTACTAATCCACACGAATGAAACTTTGAAGAACTCAATCTTTTTGAAGAAATAACCTGTAGAACTTTCCTTTTTTTTTCAATAATATGTTTGCAGAAACAACTTGTAGAGTTTTCCTTTTCCGATACTTTGTAAAAATTTTTACTTTACAATAATGTATCTTAGATCTAACTTATTCCGAAATCGTATACTTTCCTGTCAAATGTTTATAAATAGATTCCTTTCTTGAGCCACAAATATAATTTTTGAAGTACTTTAAAGCAATATGCTCTTTCATAAAGATTTCTTCCTCAATTTATAAGCACAAAATATTGCATGTAATGTACATTATAGTAGATTATACATGGAGCGAGTGAGTCTGAGCCTTCAATGAAATATAAAAGTTCAGACGTGAGAGCAATTTATCCTATATTAATATGTTACCTTGAAAATATGAATATGACTAAAATGTTCCTTTCGAACAATCCTACGAAGATATAGTGTTTAGATTCAATATTTAGAATAGCTTCATAGATTAATAAGCTCTCCTCCATATATATATAATATATATTATATATATATATATATATAGTATATATATATATATATATATATATATATATAGTATATATGTGTAGGTAGATAGATAGATCACAGATAAAATTTATAAGTAAGAAAAGCAAATGAAGAGTAAAGTGATACATGGAGTAGTAAGTTCCTGCAACTGATTTCCTGTTTTCAAAACTGTGGCTTGGTTCTCTTTTCAGCTTCAAGATGTTTTCTGGAAACTGTTCTGATAATGGAAAACAGGTTGAAGCCGATTATTTTTTGTTCCTTCTTTTTTCAAAATTAAAGTTAGCTTCATGAAGACTGCCAACATTTTCATTCTGTGATTATATATATATATATATATATATATATATATATATATATATATATATATATATATATATATATATATATATATATATATATATCACCGATAAAATTAATATAAATAAAGCAATGATATAATAAAGAATACATTTATTTCTAGTTACCTGTGAAATCATTTCTTGTTTTTCAAACTGTGAGATGGGGCTCTTTCCAGTTTCAAGATGTTTTTCTGGAAACTGTTCTGGTAATGGAAAAAAGGTTGAAACCAATTCTTTATTGTTCCTTCTTTCTTCAAAGTAGTTAAAGTTAGTTTCATGAAGAAATTTATAAAAATATATTTATAAAATAATTTATAAAATTTATAAAAAGGCAATCTTAAGAATAGGTATATAGAGATCTATATATATATATAGAAAGATATAGAGAGCATATATATATATATATATATATATATATATATATATATATATATATATATATATATATATATATATATATATATATATATATATATGCATAAAAATATTTTAAAAATGTTTTATATATATAAGAAACCTCGTTCGTAAAGATTTAAAATAATAATAAATAAAAAAAATAAAATAGATAAATACTAAATAGATACGAAATTAGATAAATATGCAAATAGAGACTCGAATATCAAAAATAGATAAATCTTTCAAATAACGATAAATATGAAATATTAAATATTTGATATTTATTATTATTAATTATATATAAATTAAATATCTCTTATTTGTATATTGTCCTTTCTTTATAAAAATAAAAAGAACCAATATTCAAATAGCTATCAGCGGACTTAAACTTTCACTTTCGCAAAATTAAACAGCTGACCGTGCTTGCAGGACCAGAATTGCCAACTATTTTATATAATTGAGGACTATTTAAAAAAAAAACATTTAGCAAACAAAATAGCAAAATGATTATTTAGCAAACCGATAGACAATTAAAACATTTACTGTTACTTTTAATATCAAAATATCAAATGTTTTAATTTAAAATAAACTATTTAAAAAAAAATAACACTTCATAAAATATTTACTGAAATACCTTAGTTCCAGATTGGGTTGGTACACCTGAATCGTATACACTGAGGTGCAAGCACACAATCAAGCACTTCTTGATTGAGAGATGATAACGAATATATTTTCACAAACAGGATAATTTACTTGTTACAAATTATCACTTTTTAAACCTTGAATATTAATAATTACTTTTTATTCGCCAGAAACATTTTAAATATTGCACAATAAACCAAAAAATAGGCAGCAACTGGTAACGAAAAAATACTATCACACATACAAACACAAAGCGTAAAGAACACTTGCCACATTTGTAAAACAGGGATGCCAGATCACAGCAGCCACAAGCTATCGCTAACAAAGATAGTAGAAAAAGAATCCAAAAGTTTGAAATGTGTTGATTATAAAGAGGCCTCCCTTTCTTATCATCACGACAGGCAAAAACATATTCTTAAAAAAGACTACCACTCCACTCGGATTGCTAAACCAGAACCTTTCAGCCTCCAAACTTATTCTATACTGGCAATAGCACGAGATATCCTAATAAAAACGATAAAGTCCTTGTAATCGTGAACTAACATACATACCGCCAGCCTGACAACGACAAACGGGCTGAACCACTGAACCAGAATTCACCCAATTATACGTCGCTCCAACAACGTCATCCTCAGATATTTGCTGCGCCTGATTCAATAATAACCCTCCGGGACATGCCAAGTCAGTGATTCTATTTATATGAGCGTTCCATGTAGCTAAAATCGCCTGCACATCGCTAATGCTCTCATTTATTGGTGGTAAGATAACTTGAACAACTCTTCCATCATCCTCATCGTCATCTTCAATTTAGGCGGCTTCACTTGCCCAATCTGCCTCAGCTCGCTGCCAAAGTACTAAGTCATCTAACGTAACAGCCGCGAGCTCAACAGCATCGTAACTTTCACAGAAAGCCAAGCCTGGATAGTGACGACATAAATCCATCAAACAATTCAGCAAATACGGATCACCAAGAACTTGCGCACGATATCGGAACATTTTAATTGCATCCAACTCGTAACGATCAAAGACCCTTACCTTCATTAATTCTCCAGCGACTCGAAAAACATTCAATAGTCCCAAGCCATGAACACAACTACCAGTGCATGTTTCAGTGAGAGCATAGATCGCATATACATTACGAACGAACTCATTCCATATTTTCTGTAAGTGCTCCATCACTCTGAAATATTAAATATCAATTTTCATAATTCAATTAAAATAAAATCGAAGTATATATAGTATATATATATATATAATTAATAATATATTATATATATATTATATAAGATAATATATAATTATAATATAATATATATAGTATTATATAATATATATTATATATATATATCCTTTACTATGGAAAATTGAGTATATAATATATATAATATATATATATATATATATATATAATACTATATGTATATATATATATATATATATAATATATATATAGTATTATATATATATATATATATTTCCTTACCTTATGCTTAAATATATATATATATATATATTTAATATATATAATATATAATATATATATTAATATATATATATATATATATATATATATATTATAATATATAGATATAATTAAAAATATATGATTCAAAAAAATAAAAATAATAATGATAAATTAATGGTTTGGACAGTCGTATTAAATTACGGTGAGAAAGTGTAGAAGACTTTTCTTGCAATGAGATAAAAACTGTACCACTGACAACGCCATTAATTAAGAAAAGATTCGGCTTTAACATATATATATATATATATATATAATATATTAAGATAGATAGTATATATTGATAATATAAAAATAATATATATATAATTAGATATATACTTATATATATATATTATATATATAATATATATAGATATATTATATGATATATTATGGGTGGTCAGGCTACTCTGCCAAATCATGTTCCTATCTTGGAGGAATTATGAACAGTCATAGAGTGTAGTATGTCAGAAATTGCAATTCACAGTAGCAAATAGCAGGAGTGAGCAGCTTATTGTATAATTGGCGAATTACAGTACTTGGCGTCCCACCACACCAAGCGAACATTAACTGGGTAATCTGCTTCTATTACATTACTCATTCTTTCCTGATGCTTGGAAGATTGAAATCCTTGAGATCCTCTTAAGATTTAATCCTTGTTTCGTGTTTAACGGTCTTTCCATTTCTTCATGTACCGTACTGACCTATTGATCGACTGATGTAATCCGCAATCAATTCCTTTCCCACTTATGTCTGAAGTAAAATCGTAGCGTTGAAGGAAGAGCGCCACAACCTCATAATCTTGGATTTGGTACTTCTCATTCATGGCAGCTAAAGCACGATGTCTGATTGGAGGATAAGACTCCCTGCCAATTATAAAATACGGTTCGTACTTCTTTAATGGCCCGTATGATAGCTATAAGAATCCTCTTCCATAAACCTGTTACCTCTGCTGGCATGCTTGACAATCGTCTCTTGACTGCCATACGCATTGGGCGTAGCTGTTCCCTCTCTTCCTGACGCGAGTTACCGGAACCGTAAAACGGACGTGTACGACAGGACTATTCACCTGGAGTGGTAAAACTTGGCAAGAACTGACATTTTAACATCGCTGAAACTTAATGCTCTTCTTAATCCTCAAATGCTTCTGGTGTTTTGCTCCTCACCTCACTGTGCGCGTTTTCCCTTAAACAGTTAATTCAATTAAGGTGCAGTTGCATTTCGGTGGTAAGTCTTTAAATTAAACTACCAGGTATAATTATACCTATAAACACCCAAGAATGATCGTACCGTTTGTGCTTCTTGTTTACAGAGGTTCTGCACTTCAATAATCTTCCTGAAGATCTTTCATCCCGCCTCCTATATAGTGCCCTAGGAATTCGACATTCGCTGAGGCCAACTCACACTTCGACGGTCGATCCGTATATCCCTCGTGCTGTAACTTTGTAAGAACGTTCTTGATCGTGTCCAAATGATTTCGCCATGTCCGTGAATGAATAATAATATCGTCGATATAGAAATCGACGTCGTAGATCCCATCCGGGATCCTACGCATGGCTCGGACTAGAGTAGCTCCGGCATTCACCATACCGAAGGGCAGTTTCAGGTAGTGGTAGTGACCGTCCTCCGTAGAGAAACCGGTCTTATAGGCGTCTTCTGGTTTGATTCTGATTTGCCAGTACCCCTTGGACAAATCAATTTTCGAAAAGTACCTGTCAGAGGCAAATTTAGTAAACAGCGATTGTGTCGTTGTCATGGGTTCGGGGTCAAAAATTGTGATTTTTTTTCAGGGCCCTGTAGTCCGAATGTACCCGTTTACTTCCATCTTTCTTTTGGACCACCACCAAAGGTTCCGAATAAGGTGATGTCGACTTGGTGATTACACCCATTTCGATCATTTTTTTTTTCAATTTCCTTCTTTAACTCAGTCCTTGTATTGTACGGCAAAGTATACGGTTTCATCCTGATGGGACTTTCGTCGATCAGATCGACAATGCATGAAACGCCCTCCTTTACTGGTGACTGAATAGTTAATTCAGTAATTCTTCCTATTTCTTTGACGAAATTTTTTGCTAGGATGTTCTTCATTCTAATGACTACATCGGTGATCTCCTCTCATTCTCTGTTTCTAACAAAATGGCAGATGCTGTCGTTGGTTGAGCATCTATCCATACAAGCAATTAAAACAGTTGATCTAAAATATTGCTTTCTGCAAAACAGCTGATCGATGTCCCGTTAAACAAGGGTTGCCAACTATTTTATAGTACTGAAGGTAGTATAAAATATTTGACAAATAAGAGTTTGAAATACTTGACTATTTACTTGAAAACTAATTGGAATATTAAAATGAAACTTTTTAAAAGAATGTCAAGTGTAACTACTGAAAATATATTTGAAAGTATGTCGCTTACTTTGGTAAATATTTGTATTGAAAATACCTGATATCCTGCTGGGTTGGTACGCTTGCTTTGCACCAAACAGACGACAAGCAAAAATAAAGCACACTTCGATATATTGAACAATTATTTATAATGCACTGATGGATAATTTACTAGTTACAAATTATCACTTTAAGAAATTATTAGAATATTTCCTTTGATTAGCACTTTGAACATTTAAATAATAATAAGTTATAAGCCACAAACAAGATTGCAACTGGGAATGGAATCACACAGACAGACACAAAAGCTAGGCTACAAATGCTACTATGAATGCGGAATTGCCAGATTTACCACCAACGCACATGCTATCATAACAAGAATAAGTAAAGAAAGAGTTATGAAATGGAGAAAATTTTTTATATATATACTCAGACATCCACTCTCGGATACAAATTATTATCCAATGACCGCATTCCAGCATAGAAGAACTAAACATGTATACAATTATTCATTCATTCTCCAGGTGGAAAAGATACCTCGATTCACAAGGGAATGCGGGGTTAACTTTTGCCACATTGTTTAGAAACAAAACAAAAAGAATAAACTCTCCCAAATCTGCACGAAAAACACTAACGTTAAAGAACTTTCGGCTTCTACACTGTTCTATTAATATAAAATAAATCTTAATATACATATTTCTGTTCCTAAAATCATATAAAATAAATAATATTGATATACTGTATATATATATATACGTACAATTAATATTATATATACATTTTATTATATATATATATACACCACTTATATATATATATATTATATAATTATATATAATAATATATATTTAAATATAATATATTATATTATATAATATAAAATATAAAATATATTAAATATATATAATATATATATATATAAATAAATATTACTTACAATATACCTGAATATATATTAGTGGTATACATATATAATATAATATATATAATATATATATATAAATATATATATATACGGTATATATATATATATATATATATATATATATATACCTTTGGAATATATATTAATATGCACTCGCTATTATAATACTTAATAATATAATAATGGATAATAAAATAATAGATAAAGAATTGATAATAATAATAATAATATAGATAATAATAATGAATAATAAAAAATAATAATAATAAATGAATAATAAAATGGAGTACTGGCGAGCTATGTATGCTTCCTAAAAAAGATTAAGCTTTCACGCAGAACACCAATCCATGGACACCAAACCTATTATAAATCGAAATTAAATCTTCATATCAAATTTTATAATATAATATATATATTATATTTATAACTATTATAACTAGATACTGGCATGTTCAACATACATTATATCATTTTAATTAATACATTATTAAATAACATATATCTATATTATGTAATTTTTTTAAGTAGTTAATATAATTATAAATAATAAATGGGCGGGCAAATTTACTAAGAATCATGCTCTTCAAATGGAGGATTTTAGAACAACATAAAGGGGATTGAAAATTATCAAGAAGCGTAAAAATAAGCATGTTTCTCAGCATCACAAACATAAATCATTCGCATTCTTTTCATTATATCAGAAGGAAAGTTTCCAGTATTTGGAAAAATTCATTTGATATCAGTATTCTGCAACACCAATTAAATGATACTTCGAATCCTCTATTTTTCTCGCATGTCTTAAAAATTGAAAAAACTATCTTAATATTCCCTACGTCGCTTCACAGTTTACAGTATTTCTCGGTTGTATAAAGACTTGAAAGCGACACTTTAAAGCCATGATAAACTGAAAGAGAGGATATTCTTAACCCTCCACCTCTTCTAATTAAACCATTAAAATTTTCCAAACCATCTTGACCTAATCTTCTCGGTAGCAAAAATTTCCATTCATATTTATCCTTCACAGATTTTGAAAGTTCTCGCAAATCATTGATGCTTTGAATCCAACCATTAATACAGGTGAATTTCTTAGTAATTTCTTTGCCATTTGAATCTAAGAATTTCCAAGTCTTTATCCAACTTTCAATTTCTTGTAAGAAATTCCATGAATAGTTCTTTTCGAACCCTTTTTTATAAGGAGACGATGCAAGATTGTTAGATGAATTGATATCAAAAAGATCATTCATCTTTTGACAAAATTTTGATGTGGGCAAAGCATCGTTTTCTATTTTTCTATGGGCAATTAATGATAATATAACCGAATCCATTGATTTGCTTTTGACTTGAGCAGCAAGCGTGACTATAATCATACCTAAAAATGTAGGAATAAATAAGTGACTTTTGGTATGTACCTAAAAATATTATCTTGACAATGATAGTACGTTGATTTGATATAGGACCATTGTGCAATGCCAACAGAAGTACAAATTTTATACTTGTATAATATATTGAGAGTTGATTTGAGTAAATGAGGTGCACCTGCAAAGACTTATATCTCCTGATCTTCAAACAAAATATGGTTTGTCAAAATTAATTCCCTCCTTAAAAGCGCATACGAAATTCCACCTTGATCTGCTATAATCAGAAATCATGACATATCTTTCTATATTCTATCATTGTAAAGAAATTTTAGTAATATCCTGTAAATTTAAAAGAAAAAATAAATAATCAATTATTGAATAAAATCCAATTCATTCTTATCATGAAAGAAAAAAAATGTCCCGAAGTAGGATACATCGGTTAAGGCCTTACACATTACCCTAGTTCTATTTCAGCGGCCTTACAATAAGTGTTTCCAGGAAATCTACATATTTTGAATTAAAATCAAGTATGGAAAATGACAAAACCATGTCGTCCGCAAGACATAACCAAAGAATAGCAGCTGGAGTTTGCTTGCCTACGTAATATATAATAATATATATAATAGATTATATATATATATAATAATATAATATATTAATATATATAATTAGTATATATTATGTATAATATATATAGATATTATATATTATATATATATATATATATTATCATATATATATGGATGATAAATATCTCCTTAAAACTTAAAGAATTGTTCTTTTTACTAGATCAATTATATATAAAAACATTTATAAGATTAATTTCAAGAAAAAAGCAGGATAATTATACAGAATGGATGCAACATATTTTATATGCGATTGGCCTTCTATTGGACTCTCGTCTAAACCAGTACTGCCCGTAAGTCGCAAAGTATAATTGTTTCTTTTGGCGTGAGTATTAGCGAACCCCAGATTTGTTCGTGTGTGGCTCTTTCTTCCGCAGCACTCTGTTTCTATGGATACTGAACCTTGCCTTCTGTTTTCCAACGTAATTTAATCTCCTCTTAAAGCCCCACGTCTGCCACTCACCTGAGAACTTTTTCTGTCTGACTGGGGAGTTGCGGTGGGGTATTGTAAGTGTATTATTCGCCCTCCTAGAGACAGGGCCCGGTGAGTGGCTGGTGATCTTTAATTATATATTATATAATATATAGTTATTATATTTAGTAAAATATAAATATATAAATATACATAATATATATATATATATATATATATATATGAGTATATATATATATTGCTATAAGTATATAGTAGTGATCATATATAGTATATGGCAAGAACTTTGTACAGACTTTACGTAACTAGTGGGATATAATGAACAACTACAGGTGAATTGGACTCCCATACACCTCCTGAGTTTTCCTGATCACAAACTCGTAATAATGAAATTAATTTAGGTAAGTTAGTTAGGTTAGGTTAAGTTAGGGCTATGTCAGGTTAAGCTAAGGTACAGTTTCTACAAAATCCTATATATTTAATAATGTATAATATAGTTAATATAATTATAATAATATATAAGATATTAATAGAAGTATATACTAATATATAGCCTATATATATATAATATATTAATATACATTGCAATAAATATAACTTTTCTTCGTAGTTTAAATATAATGGATTTTTGACCCTTGGTATAAAATCAAAAGCTTAGGTTTAAAACCTTTGGATATTTAATATAAGTTACACTTAATTAAAATACAGATTTAAAACGACATTCTACTATTATTTTCTCTATTATAATATTAAATGGTGCTTGTTTTTGACAAAAAATTTCGCCTTTTTAGATGGCCTTTTTCAATTGTCCACCAATGGATTTTAACACCAAGTGAGTGAAGAAATAATACTTGAAAGATTTTTGGAACTATTTTTTAAAAATTAAATAAAACGAAGATGGTAAGGGCAAAATTGTTGTTTCCTAGTTGCCACCTATTTTAATTTTTTTTAGAAAATATATAAATATTTTGTATGAAAATATTAACTCCTTTTTAAAAAAATTACGAGTTAATTGTTCAATAGGCATGTTACAGCATGTGTTTGTCCACACATGCGGAGAATGGACTAACTGGTCATGTAACAAAAAATACAAAAAACAATAAATAAAATTATATTAAAAAATTATTTGGAACATTGAACATAATTTGAAAAATCGATAATCAAGAGGAAGACAAACATACGAACATATTTTTTAATACATAAGATACGTTACCGCATATAAATGAGGCAGACATTAATTATTTTGTTATTTAATATTAGTATATATTATTATATAATTATATATTAATATACTATATCTATATATTATATTATATATACTAATATATAATATATTATTATATATATATATAATATATATATATTAATTTTTCTATAATTTTGATAATGAAAAAAAACGTAGGTGGCCTTTAAAATAAAATTGAAGATGTACCTAAATTTAAAATATATTTAAATATATGTATAAAAATAAATTCATTCATTGTTAGAATAGAAATTATGTCACATACTTTCTTTGTAAATTATTCTCTAGAACAGTTTTAAGAAAATTAAATCGGAAAATTAGAGAAAACATTCGTGAATTAAAAGCTAAAAGTAAAAAAACTTTTATTAAAAACTGAGATATAGAATTTGTAAATAATAATTAAATTAATAAATAATAAATAATAATAATAAAAATAATAATAATAATAATAATAATAATAATAATAATAATAATAATAATAATAATAATAATTTTCAAACGCGTATAAAAGATTACACTAAAATATTTCTCTTCAAAATCAGAATAGGCATTTGGTTTCTTTTTTCACTCTAATTGAAAATTTGGTATTTTCTTTTGCCAGACGTACGAGTGCTTGGAAATGTAAACAAATTTCTAACTGGCACAAATAGGCCCCCGCGACTACCTTGTAACGATTTACTATTACGGGTGAAGAAGAGAAAAGTTAAGATATAAAGTTGACCTATACTAGAAAATGCTGATAAGATTTACGATTTAATATATGTATTATTAGAATATTTTGCCTTAAATTGCGATTACTGTTGAGTGTACAGTAATATTTTTCACTTTTAGATTCAATCATTACTTGTAACTAAATGTTGTTAAAAATATATTATTTTTGTAGAGTCCATTCGCATCGCTCATTGAGAAATCGCCCTGTCGATTATTTACTATAGTAATTAACGAGGGGCTTTAAAAATTTGAACTACATATGTAAGGTAATAACATTATTTAAATAAATACACGTTAAAAATTAAAGTCTCAGGAATTAGTAACATGTGTATGTGTAATAGTTTCTATACTAATTTATTACTAATTGAGAGCCGGATCTATAATAAAACCTATAAGTAATACAATACAACGGAGTATTTAGATCAGACATATAAGTAGGGCAAAATCTATCGTAATTTATATATGAAAAAAAAATATTAATTATATTCGCGACAAAGACATTTTAACAGGTGAATAAAATAAAGAGAAAACCTTAATACAATAAAGTTACAGTATCAATTTTGTATTAAAGATACTTTAAATAACGTATCAATTTACTTATTTCTACAATTCGGTTGTGGTCGAGTGTGAACGTCATTAGAAGAGGTGGAAACGAAATTTGAGAAGAAACAAAAAAGACCAAAAGTAGTTCAAAGAAAAACAAGAAAATTATAATGGAAAAAGTTTTTACTATCTCTTCAAAGTGTAAAAATTTGTACCTGAATTCTTCAGATGACTATAGATTTACTGATTTAAATAGGCTCCATGGTCAAAAGTTTGTCACTCCAAATCCATCAGTCTGAAAATTATGTTTAAAGGTTTTAAATTACCAATTCTAGTTCACTTTGACGTACTGATCAATTGGAACCTTATAAGCAATTTCTGCTCCTTATTATTTTGGAAAGAGAATTTTGGTTTTGACAGAATAAATTACTTTATGTAATCTATTGAAAACAATTTTATATCCGTCTATATACGTCCTTATCCTATTATGGTGCTGATATTATTATATATATATAAATATATAATCTACATATATATATATATTATATATATATATATATATAATATATATATATATATATATATAATATAGATATTTCGTAAATTATATGATACCTGCAGTCGGTTCAATATAGGTTAGGTTAAGTTTTACTGCATCGTCGATCCATATCGGTTAGGTTGAGTTTTACTGCATCGTCGATCCATATCGGTTAGGTTGCCGTTTACTGCCCTCTACGTTCAGGTTATATGTTTTGTTATGTATACAGAAAATCTATATATGAAAACAAAACCCAATACCGAACTTTACCCTACCTTGATTTCTTTAAATTGGGATCACTAAATGCCGTTTTCTTTCTCATGCAAAATCAAACGTTTTGGCTTAATTTATCAATTAATTTTTAATAACTTCATATTTCGGATTTTTCTCCTTCACATATTAATGGCTAGTATCATATATTACTAATATATGAAGATTTTTTTTTATCAGTATGCCTTTCTTACTGTTGTGTTTTCAGTCTTGCATGAAATTTCTGCATTTATTGCCACATTTCATCCATAATCGTTGGGGTTGTTTTCATTCATCTAATAACTGCTTATGTTCTGTAAAATACTGGCTGTAGATCTCTAGCCTAATAGTAGGCTTCAGAACCGGGAGATTCCAGCCCAGCAGCCCTGTTTAATAGGCATTTTAGTCCGAGCAATGAAAATTTGCGTAAAAAATATTTTAAGTAAAAAAATTAAAAAAAATGCCAAAATTCATTCCATGTCTAAGCCAACCTACTATTTTTTTGGCAGAGATTATAATTGGCTAATTACGTTTTATCAACTGAGTAATATATATATATATATATATATATATTATATATAATATATATAAAATAATATAATATATATATATATATATGGTGAATAACTTTATTATATATATATATATATATTATATGACAGTCTCTTGATAGTAATAGTGAATTGAACTTTGAAAACAAATAAGAGATCTGCCACAAGTCATTCAGTGTCAGCCTTCTATATCTTCGGCAGCTACATCTGACGCTCTAGTAGTACAGCCTCTTACACCTGTAAAATCCATACCTAACATCGCCTGAAATACAAACACTGAATCTTTACCCGAAGAAACCAAGTAGTGGTATCTAAAGTAGATTTTCTTTATAAAATTACAGGGTTTGGTAAAAAATTTATTATTTCAAAAATTCTTCATTGTCAAACTGAAGCTGATGTCACGAATGTAACAACTATACTTTTAGAGGAGCAGACAAGAACATGTTGCAGCCTGACCCCCAAAGATATGCAAGTGTGGAGGTACCACCTAAGGTTACTGGAGCAGAAGCTGTTGTTCAAGCAATTGAGAATGAGGCTCAAGAAGGAGATGCATCCTCATATTCTGGAAGTATTGAGAACTAGTCAACATCAGATAATGTTGATATAGAAATAAATTCCGCAACTGCAGCTGCTCTTGAAGCCAAAATTCAAGCTCGCATACAACTCGGTGATATATTTCCAGATGTTTTATGAAGCGTTTTCGGAAATTTAGTTGTCGTACACTTAATGGAGTAAGCCATGTTATGTATGACCTTATGAAAGCCTAGCTTTTCGCAAGTTGAAAAAAAACTATATTGCGTTAAGTATTTCTTTTAATTCCCAGATAATTTAACGAAATTTAATAGTGATTAAGTTACGCAAATATAGGTAATGAATATTTGTACGTGTAATTAATGATTACTTGGTACCAATGTACATTTACTTTTTCTCATACCATCATTTTGGGTTAAATTTCCAATATAATAATATATATATAATATATTATATATATATATAGGATATATATCAGTGTATATGAATTGTTAGCAATGTAATACTTATATATATATATATATATAGTATATATGATTTTTTATGTGTAGTTGATCTTAATATGGTTAATCGAAATATTTCGATACCGACAATATTCCTATCGATATAATATATATGCTTCTCTAATCTCTAACAACTCCTAGAGGGCTTTCGCACCTGTCAGTTTGATCAGCCATCTTCTTCTTCTGGCCGCGAACTCACCGCTAGAGCACTCCAGAAACCGATTTCTCGCTCAATGGGTTTCTGACGGCCATCCTCGAGTTACACTGCTCAGGTAGGGTTTCCGCCTTTCAGTAGAAACTAGCAAATCTTCTTCCATCAGGCCTCAAAACTCGTTTACTCAGAGCTCTCCAGAGGATCTTGCTTCTAGGCGAATAAGATTCTAACGCTGGACCAAGAGTAATAAAAGCAGAAGGAAAGGACCGGGTTGGCTAGCCTGTCGCCCTATAACGGCATGGCGAAGAAAAATCTTCATTTGTCCTGACGGCTACGAAACATTCAACCTTCTTTGAGCACAAATCATTTCCACTGACTTCAAAATAATTCCATTCTTTATCCAAATATATTATATCCAAATCCTATTTAATTTTTCATTATAGCCAAAAGAAAAAAATTATTTTTTTCCCCATTTTCTTAATTATTTTTGTCAAAACTCCATCATCTTTTAAATATTAACCGGTTTCAGGTAAATTTTGAAAAATTTTTGTTTGCTCCTCAACTTGAAATTTTATAAAATTTTAATTCTGTTTTAATTATTTTAATTTTTGATTTTAATTAAAATGTTCACTACCGACAATAATTTATTGAGGATGGTTAGATTTTTTACCTTTCTTTTGGTGGAATCTGGGCTTTCTAAGCTTGTTCTCGTGACTAGAACTTTCGGAGCTGTCGCTGAATAGCTGATCCCAATCTCGCTCTCTTCGGATTCTTCTCGTTTTCCTTCTTTCCCAGCTGTTTTCAGTGTGTCCGGACTCCATCGGCGGTCAGAACAAATATACGATATATTATATATATATATATATATATATATATATATATATATTATATATTATATATTATATATATATAATATATTATACTATATATATATATAATATATATATATATATAGTATATATATCGAATTTGGAATTAGAAATGTTGACTCCGTTTATAGGGGGAAAATTTCGATAAGAAAAACAACGAATTTTCGGGCCTTTTCTTTATTTCTGCAATTTCTATATTTATAAGCGTTATTTGCATTTTTAATTTTTTAAGAAATTAAGTAAAGATTTTTATTATATTTAGGATTAATTTTTTTTTTTATAATTTATGAGTAATAAGGAATCCTACGATCCCTTATTAATTATTATTTTATTATTATTATTTAGATTTGTGAATAGGAATTTAATTTTTTTTCTAAGTTCTTTCATTTTATTATTTGATATTCGCATTATTATTATATTTACATGGGTATTTTTTATTTAAAGAAACTTCATAGTGACCCGCGAGCTTGCGAGCGGGCACCCCGCCTCTGCGGGGACGGGGGGGATGATATAGAACGGGAGAGGCAGCAGCCCCCCCACCCGTCGGATCAAAATATAAATATATAAAAATTATCAATATTGAGAATTATTTTTGTCAAGGTGTTTCTACAATTTTACGTATACATTCATCAAAATTTAACTGAAATAAATAGCCTAAGCCTATTCATTTTTATATTACAGTTAAAATATTTGACAACAAAAAAATATATGTCAATTTCTTTTTTAATTTTTTGTTTAATATTAATTAAATTAATTTAAACTCAGGTTTACTAATGAATTTAACCTCAAATCATTGAAATTTACGTTACATTTTTTATTGATTTTCGTTCCTGGGGTCAACACTTTTAAATAGCCATATATATATATAATATATATTCAGCCTCTAGAGAGCCACAATTCATATCTCAAAAACTACAACACCAGCCGGGAAAAGGAATACATTTGCTGGAATGCTGGTACAATTTTATGGCGGAAAATGTAAAAAAAAGAAAAAAATTATTAATAATTATAGTAATATGAGTAGAAAGCCTATTTTAGAGAACCTTTTTATACGTTACACGTTAAAATAAATAGACTTTTTGTAAATTTTTGGTTTTTTGTTTTTTTAATTAAAGAATCCCCAAGGGTATACTGCAGCGCGAGGCAGGAGTCGGTGTCTCTCGGCCTTCCGGGGACTACGGGGTTGGAACTATTTCCCCCCCCCCCTCCGGGGAGGGTTCCTCCGCCCCTCCCCGCGCTCTTTGGTATTTGGTTGTCGCGGGGGTTCCTCCGCCCCTGCCCGCTAAGGGGGATTGGAAAACGTCCCCCAACCTGTTGTTCCCGTCGCTCCGGGCCCCGCTACATTGCCGTGGTAATACCTTTACAAATAATATTATATATATATTATATATTATATAATATTATATATATATATATATTATATATATTATATATATATATTATATATATATATATCAATATGTTCCCCCCTCCCGCCGGCTCGAGCTCCCCCCCAAAAAAAGGCAATTTTTGTTTACTTTTCGCTAAGCCACATTTTACAAGGATTCCAAAAATGTATTCTTTTCCCTGTAGCTATTGTAGTTTTTTGAGATATATGGATTGGTGGCTCTTCTAGAAGGCTGGCCATATATATATATATATATACTATATATATTATATAGATATATATATATATATATATATATATATATATATATTATATATAATATAGCTATATATATTATATATTATATATATATTATATTGAACTAATTTATAATTAATTAATTAAACGCCAATTCTATAACTGTTGGTTCAGCTGACATTTAAATAGGTTACTACCTTGGAAACTGTTTCGTTATTTACAAAGAAATACATAATAAAAGGGCATCAGTGTAGAAAATTCTAATATTTGAAAAAAAATAATATTTGGGAGAAACAGTATACTTCGAGCCAGCATGGTTTACTAGTACATAAAAATAAAACTTTTCTCCTATTTTGGTAATTTCACAATCTTTGGACACTTTCTACAAACATTTTTTATTTAGTATCAAACTAAAATGTTGCAGCAATACTAACACGGTATAATCATTCTCGACATTTGCAATAAATCCTTCAATTAATAATTTTCAGAAAAATTGGAACAAAAAATACGTCAACCTCACGGAACACAGTAAAAAAATTTATGCACCTTCAAATTTATATACAGTAGATATT
>JABUQX010036117.1:0-17500 GCA_015478945.1 Trachelipus rathkii | reverse complement strand
AAGTAATGATCTGTTTATTTTAACGAAAAGAAAAATTTAAAATTTGATTTGCTATAAAAGAACTTTTTTCTTTTGTGGTGTCAATTTTTCTTTATCTTTTAAATTCATTTTATTTATTTTTTTTTTTAATTCGACGTATATTTATTATTTGTGTCCACAATGAGTGTTGTATAATATATATATATATTAAATATATATATATATATATATATATATATATATATTATTATATAATATATATATATATATATAATAATATATATATATATATATATATATATAATATATATATATGGTCAGATTTTTTTAATGCTCACAGTGTGTAACTAGAGACCGGCAGCTCCTACATAAAACAAATTATTAATTTGGAATCAGCGGAAAATTTGAAGGATGGATTTAAACTTTTTTTTTTTTTTTTTGCTTATTCATCGAAAATATTTTAAAAATTATTTCCCCATTTAGGGGCTGCGAGCCGACGGGGGAGCGAGGGGGGAGCGAAGTCCTCGCCCGTCGTCCAGCCGGGAGGCCGAGAGACCCCGACTCCCTGGTTTGAAGTGGAACCCTATGGTATTCCGCCTTTAGTTAAAGTAATACAAAAAGTGTTTTTGGAAGTAAAATATTCTTTTTTTTTTTACTAAAGGAATACCATAGGTAAACCCCAAAAAATGCAGGTCGGGGTCTCTCGCCTGCATATTATATTTATATTTATTCACCTGGTTTTGTTTCCTTAAAGAACAACGATTGCCCCGAGGCGCAATTCTAAAAATCATTTTTTTCTTTTTATGATTGTGTGTGTGTGTGTTATTTTGTGATGAAGAATGTTGGGAAATATTTTACTCGGCTTACATACTTTATGTTGCGACATTTCTCCATGTTGAGGATATCTTATGTATCGCGATATAAGCGGCGTACATCCACTTTCGAACATTGAAATCGGTACAACAACGTCTACTCTCTCCCATACGAAGACGCTTCACGAGTAGAGAAGCACGAACTCTGTTTCAATGCTTAGTAATATTGATATCTTAATATAAGGCTTCCCGTCTCTTGCTTATTATTGAATATGGTCTTTTAAATTAATTTTATATGTTTTTTCCTCCTTTTTTCAGAACTAATATTTCCTAATCGTACATTATTGTTACATTTTAACTTAACGTTTTTATTGAATTATTATTATTATTATTATTATTATTGTTATTATTATTGTTATTATTATTATTATTATTACTTTATTTTAAGAAAATTTAGATCAGCGGAACAATTTTAACTTGTTTTTCCTGCTGAATTTTACAGGTTTTTGCTATTCTTCTAAATAATTCTTTATTTTCAGAAGAAAATTGGATTTAATTTAGATTTCGAACGAAATAGAAATAACTACTTTGGAGTCTTACACTTTCGAGAATACACTTAACAAATACGGAAAAGTCAAAATGGATTTCGAAGGTTTAAAAATTTGTTATGGGTTCAGTTATTCATTTGGAACCAAATGCGAAGATGTTTTAATCTTGAAAAACATCTTTGAGAAGGATCTGGAATCTTGTCTTGTATTAGAGTTCGACGATCTTGAAGAAAAACTCGAATTCGAAATGGATACTGACGTGGCATCATACGCTGACTCACTTGATAGGGAACACAACAAGTCATTTATAGAGAAAATAATAAGTGGTGAACTAAAACTGAAAGGAAAATATTTTTCCGAAATCTTCGTTTATGTTCCTGATTATTCGATTTTGTCCGTTGATGATGAGGAATGTGATGATAAGCTTTACATTCGACTTATTATTGATGGTGATTTGGTAATAAACTATTACGACTATAGAGTAAACTTTATAGAGCAACTTATTCGTGCAAAGTGTGAGTATGAAGCCCAAATCTGGTCCCTTTCTGACCGTACTTTCAAACTTTTTTTTTTAATCCTTTATTAAGTGTATATACTGCTACATTTCTTTATTGGATTATTCGGGATTGAAGCTCAAGGGAAAATATGGAGATTGCTCTTAGGATTTGCTTGGTGTCTCAACGATACCCCACCCGAGTACAGTTCCCAATATACTTAAACTTTTCTTAATCACCGTCAAACCTAGCTCCAGTGTAGATACCTGTACCGGGAACCTCTTAAGATGTTTCTCCAGGCTTTTCTTTATTATTCCTGTGGCTCCCACAATAACTGGAACTATTTATATGATGTCTATGTTCCATTTCTCACATAAGTTTCGTAGTTGTTAGTCTTTTGATACTTTAGTTATTTTTCTTTTCATAGGCTGAGACGCCTCCATCCAGGACTCCGACCCTTCTATGATCCCACTATCTCTTCAAATTTTTATCTCTTTGTAAATATTTTTTTTTTTTTTTTTTTTATTTTTTTTTTGATTTGTGCGTCTACTGGGATGGTCATAAAGTATTAGCTGTTATTAGAGCTTGATATTATTTTGCGTAATGTGTTCAGAGGTTGTGGATACTGTTGTTGCACCTTGTCGACAGTTTTATAATCTATTTCCTTTCCGTAAGGTGTTGGGAAGAGGAGGTCGTCGTATTTTGTTCTACGTCCTAGATAGGTCGGCAAGATGTACTTGACATACCTTTGAAGAACCTTCGCGAAGACTCTGTGTCCAAAATAATTGACCGTTTGGCCTGATGACGCTGACTTATGAACGGCTATTGCGAGTTCGAAAATGGCCCAAGTACCTCTTGAAGCCAGTTATTCAGTGCTTCACTTGTTAGGCCGACGTCATCTTGATGGCTTCATGTGACCTCCTAGTTGAAAGAGGCATCGAGGTTAGCAATACAGCTTGTATGAGCTGTATTTGATCAAGATAGAGTATTCTGTGTTAATAGTTAATAGTTTTCACCATATCTAAGTGACTAGCTTTCGGGTAGGAATAGACGCCGCCATTCCTCAATTTCATCTAAGTTTGAAATCCCGACATTCCATTTAGCTACATCTTCATTCAGATTGATACCAACATTTTGCATTGATGTGTAAAATGAATTGTCGGGTAGTAAATTTTTCGTTGAGAATTTCGAACTATTCTCAAATCCACTACCAGATTTTGAAGATTTTTTTCTTCAATAGTAACTTCCTTTAATTATATATATACAGTATATGATAATAGTATATATAATAAGATATTTATATTTTAGTAGTTAGTTAATAGATATAGGAGGTCACGCTATGATATATATATACTCTGGGTAGCGACGGCCACCCTTTGTGGTGCCGCACCTATATATATATATATATATATGGGCTGAAGTTAAGATAGGGAAGTCTTGTAAGTCATAAGCATGCATGGCAGAGAGGGTATACAACTTTGTAAGAGACATAATTGCAAGTCTCCTGTATACACCTATAAAAGCTTGGTGCCTCTATTTCAAACTCATTTTGTAACTGCGTAATATTATGGCTCCTCTCCCCCATTGGGAGAACGCCAAACAGAGAGGGGATGGGCGAAAGGGCCAATGCCGCCCTGACGCACACCTCACTCAAGGCTTTTTAGATAGAGGCTTCGCGAAATGAAGATGTGCTTAGAATAGGGGTCCGTGCCAAATGTTGATAAAGTTAAATTACGAGTGTTTTAAAGTAATTTATAACTATATTATTGTGCATTATTGATTCCATTATTAAATTGAAACCATATCTTGTCAAATATCAATCCACTGACAAATAAAGCCAATACATAGAAAATTGCTATTCTTCATACCCACCGGCTGATTTATTAGCCATCATTAATTAATTATTTAGGAGGGTTAAAGCGAGTTTAACCCATATTCCTTTCTGGTAGACCCCAGTAGTGACAAGGGGGCATTGTTCCCCCTAATTTGGAGTCAGATCTTGTGCTAAATTGCTGAATTTCAAATTAATAAAAAAAAAAAAAAAAATCCATTTGGAATTTTCTCTATTTTTAAGTGCTATAATCAGTGTGATTGTGACTATAAAGAAAATTGTTTGAGTCGAACTATAACAACGTGAAGAAATATGTATTAAATAAATCTTAAATATAATAAGATAAAGTCGTTGTTATATCAGTTCAAGTGGCAACAGAAAAATCCGTTACAGCCACGAAGATTTGGATTTTCAAAGCCAAGCCATCGTAAGTCCTAATATCGTCCAACGTTTGGTTCTGACTAAAAACGACTTTCCACGAAATAGTCCAGTAACTCTTAGAGTTACAAAAATGGTTTCGACAGAAAAATGACTCCGAGAGATGAAACTAAACTCCTTTGAAAGGAGAAAAAGGGAAAAGGGAAAGACCGCCTTCTCCCCAAGAACTCCACCCGCCAAGAATGCTGAGGGACCATCTGGTCTCTCATCTGAGAGCAAACAATCTTCCTGCCCAAGGAAAGAAACACCTCACAACGGCAAGCACCCGCGTACCAACCCGCGAAACTTAAATCAAGTTTGTGTGTCCAATTAAACTCCCAGACTTTCTAGCCAAATTTGATAAAGGCGACGTTCAAAATTGGATCAGATCATTTCATTATTTTAGCTTTATATAAATAGCGAAAGACGTGGTTTACGAGGAAAAAATATCAGCATTAGGATATGCCGCCTGATGAAGGCTATCGTGCTCACACTCCCTGCCACCGCTCATGAACCGGATCTCACGAATAGTGTGTGTATAGGCTCTATAGAGACAACTGTTGAATTGGAGCAATTAGAATAATATAGCCTAGTTATTGATGGAAGGGATCACACAGCATTCGCGAGATGAGTGTCATCATTGGGAGTGATGAACGACGATGAAATTAGCCTTGATGTAGATCAGCGACGTAGCTCGAAGTAAGGAGATTAAGGAGAGAGCTGATATACTCCAATCATCGCCAGCTTTGCAAAAGAGAATACTTCCTGCCGTTTGCCTTCCTCCGTCATACCAAATAATACACAGATCGCCAGAGTGTTAGTATATTCACACGCTCCCCACAATAGCGTGACGAACTCTTCAAAATCACACTTTAGAAAAATGAAAGGAGTGGGAGTCGGCACACCCCTATCACGACAGTCGCGAATCTAGGTCCACACAAATAAAAAAAGGCGCTTATACGCCAAAAGCAAATTATCAACAACCCCCCCCCCTAGAGTCTCTGTGGAAATAGTTGATATTCACGGAGTCAGCATGTAGAGACATTTTTAGCGTGTGGTAGAGAAAGTGGAACACAAAGAAGATTTGAGTGAGAAGTGAGAATCAATGAGCACAAAGAGTTACTACTTTCATACTAATTAAATATCGTAGCGCTCATATAATTTACGTACTTCATACTTACTATTACTACTTTCAGCTTCGACTAGTAAACCTTCCGTTCATACTGCATCTATTACTACTCCGCATGCTAGTTACAATACAAGAATATACGACTATCAAATGACAAAAATCTTACAAGACGTTGAACTCAGGACTCAATGCTAGTAATATGATTAAAATGTTTGTAAACATAAAGATAGATAAGAACTTAGAATTTAACTACTTTTTGGACTCAACTGAACTGTTGTCTGATAAATCAGTTATTCATTTTTTATTATGACTTTCTTCATAAGCCTATTAATTTTTGAACAATTAGCTATAACTAAAGTAGATTTTAGTTTTACGAAAATCTTAATATAAACATATCGGCTTTTATGATAATCGTAAAAGAAGAACTGTAGGAGACAAAGGGGCAGAGAGAAGCAAAATTTTGGGGAGAGCCCGCTATACGCCATTACAAAACGTACTATATACGTACTAGCTGTCTATCTTGCTTGGGCTATGGGTACTAAGTCAGCCCTGAGTATTTTGAGCTGGAAACCGGTGAAATAGCGAAATATGTGTGTCGGCATGGGCAGGACGACATAAATTATCTATAGATAGACATTCACAGCGTGAGATATAGAGAGAGAAGAAGACCTGCCACTATCACCCGATTTGACGGGTGGTCTGAGTTTTCAGCTTTAATGGTCTCACGGATACTCCGTATGGACTAGACTTTCTGATTGTGTCTAGAGTTATATGTTTTAAATTGTTTGGGAACTGTACAGTACAAAATACAAATATTCTAATGACCACTATAAATCACTTGTTTGATCACAGTCAGTAGTCTATATATATTTACTCAATATTGATCCTATAAAACAAAAAAAAATGTATTTACACCCCATAAATGAACTTTATTCTAGCCTGCTTGATGTACGGTCTTCAGCTGTTGGTTTCAGCAATTTTAAAGACTTTAAAACAAAGAAAGATACAATCAGAACAGACTCTTGATTAAAGAACGAAAAAAGCTACTATCAGATTGTTGAACGAATAACTGTTTCTACTGTGTAGCCAAAGAATGACAAATGTTAAGTGATATTCCACAAATTTATGATTATCAAGCAGTTTGCCTTGATGTTGTTAATGAAGGAAGTTTTGTTGTCATTGTTATTTATAACATTTTTGATTAGGGGTAACAATAATTTAAGAATTATAAAAATGAAAAAATTTTCCTTATTGTCAAATGAATATGAGAAACAGTATGAAGATGGAGTGAGGACAGGCGCCGACTACCAGAAAATCTCAATACCTAGTAGCCGTTTAACAAGAATTTCACAAACACTGACTTTTGAGCATCCTTTAGCGAACGCCCAATAAAACAAAAGATCAGTGTATAGGTACCAATCGAACGCAGCGGATGGAGCGTGCTTTATATGGCCGTTGACCTTTTCATGAACGGATCTCGCACAAATGGTTGATACCAGTACGACGCCCAGTAAGATTCTAAACCGTAAATAATGTTTTTCTTTTTAATATGCCAAAATTGATAAATATGCATTCCTAGCGAGAGATTATCATTGGTGACAACATCTGGCACAAAACAAAGCCTGAACGAACCGGTGAGGTATTGGTTTAGTAAATATTAATTTAATAAATAATACAAATTATTTCTTAATAATAATTTTATGCCTATCATAAACGATGCAGTCCTCGAGCTACTATCAAGACGAAAAGCAGGCCACTCGACGCGTAGACTCTGCTCATGAAAAGGGTTTGGCGAATAATTGAATGTAAATTACATTTACGGCGCAGCTGCAAAGTCCCCCGACGATCCTGAAGCTAAGGCAGGAAGCTTGGTTTGTGAAAATTTAACGACGCTCCGAAGAAATCCTGACATCTTTGCTTGACCCAATAAAATATAAAGCAGAAATACTTGTCTCAAAGATGAACAAGGACAAAGAGAAAATGATGGAAGTCCTAAAATCACTTCAAACTGCTCCCAGATTGATTGTTTATTTTTATTTGACTAGGGTCACATCGTAACTTCGCTTTTCCACTAAAAGCATGGGCTAATCAATGTGAGCAATGCTCGCTTGCATTTTCTCCCCAGCGAGTATTGTGGCTACCGTCCCATCCCTATCCAGAAAATCCGAGCGGTGGCAGCGAATTCATCGACTGTAGATAGTACGATTCTCTGCGGGTATTCGACGCGCATATATTAAAAAATTGATACGACATGCACAGTCGTGTAATCCGAGAAGCGAATTTGTGGGCATAAGTTTTCTAGATTATCGAGCGGATTTGATTAACGCTGCAAACTTTTCTTTATGTTGAATCTTAGATCTGTTGAAATATAACGTATAAGCCCCTTTTTCAAAACTAAATGTGCAGGTCCACCGTCGACTCATGCCGAAGAGACTTTTTTGTTAGGATGACGGTAGATGTATAAATGTACAAAGTAAAGAACCACTTACCCTGAATGTCTGCTCGATTCAATTAATAAGTTTTTATAATGAAAGATTGAATGTCAACTAACTGGTTTGAAGCAAATCGAATGAAAATTTAGGAACATATGCTATCCCAGGTGTGTACATTCCTTCAATATTCTCTATACTTTCAATCTACCTCAATAATAGCCACTCTGTCTTACCTCTCAATCGGAATTCCTCGCTTCTATCTAACAAGTGTAGATAGCTAAAAATTCTAAGAATTTATAGGAAAACAGATAGATGAATTTGCTGAGTAGGTAGAGGAGAGATACACACTGCTTAGACATCACCTTTTTTGGTAACAGTAGTTTTAATTTGCATGTCGAGCCATAATAAGTGTGCAAAATGCACTTTCCTATTCTGGAGCTCTAAGATTAAACTGACATCCAGAAATTAAAGACTGACAAAGTACTTTGTAAAGCAACTCTGTCATTGTTATGAGTGTCCCATAGTAGAGGCTAGTACGAGCTTTCTCTTTCCACAAGAATCGCGCACTGATCGGGTCTCGTTCGCTCGTGAGGCCACACTGCCTTGATCTGTTTAGGCCGAGAGGTATGCTACACCTCGATCCTAGCGCTACACTTGTGGTGACTGCACTGTTAACATCAAGGCGGCGAGATTCTGTCGTCGAGTGCAGATAGAAGAGCTAGGAGCAAAAGCGTAGTAAACAAGTAGAAGAGCTATGTTAAATGTAGTAGCCGGAACCGGCATATTCTTCGCAGAGTTTATTCACTCGTCCAGAAGATGTTCTCTGAGACCTGTGGGTTGGTGTGGAACTGGACAAGAGTATGAGATATATAAGAGTAGATATGTGTGATATAAAATAGATCATCAGAATAATGACGTGTGTTAAGTCGCTGGAGCGGACGAGTGGTGTGGGAATATCGTTTATGTGGGAGTCCACAGATAGAAACTATGACTATTTAGTTTTACGACTATGTATCAGCCGCGGAAAGATCCATTGGTATTGGAGTACCCTTCGTTTCCTTTGTGCGCTAACTTTCTTTTAATGTGAAAGGAGTCAAGTACGCTGGGCACTTGTTCACAACAACTAAGCAAGAAGCACCGCAACATCTCACAATAGCTCAGAATGAATCTCTTTATGATATGTATGGTAACATACCCTCGGAAAATAAAAGAAAACATCATCCTCATAACTTGGACTCTTCGCTGGATCGTAGAAATGCTTTTAGTACTGCAAATTGCACCGGACAATGAGAGCTGCAAATGAAAACTCCATGGCTAATACCTGAAGAGTCACTGAAGCTTTTTATGTGATTACAGCTACTCACAATGTCAGATGAGTTATTGTATGTCTTTTCGTTGTTGACAGAGCTGCAAGAACAAAAGCTTTGTTAAGTTAGCCTCGCACTTTTCCAATTAAATTAAAGCTGATGTGGGATCCAAAAACATTTTTTCAAAGTGTGTTAATAACATATTTTTATGAAAATAACTGTGTATATATATTTATAAAGTAGAATGATTAAATTAATAAATAATTATTCCTTTAAGCAAAACGTGTAATAACGCGGAGATTGGAGGTTACAAGCGTTCATGAGAGATCACAGACCACACTATATTCTCCTGATAACCAAGTCGTACTCTCCTACTCCAGCCTCCAATTTTGGTTTGCTTTTTTGAAGCTCATGAAATCTCGAAAGATATAAACTCAATTTCATTAATAGGAAATCATATCTATCTAGAACTTCGTTTTCGAAAGGATAACTTCAACCTTTCTTTCTTCACTTTGATCCCAAAGGCGAGTTAGAATACACATACGAATGGACTGTGATTTTTTTTATACCTCTCAGACTGTCACTTTCTTTATTTAATTTATCTATCCAGTGAACCTTTGTAGTTCTAGTAACCATTGGTTCAATAACATTGAATATTCTCATTACTATCTATTAATATTTCCGAATTTACAATTAAAATGGATTCTCCTCTATTAAAAATCTATGAATTATCTCAATACTGATAAATTCGCTAATTTACCATTTTAATTTCCTATGCGAACAATGACACAAAGTGATGTAAAATCTGTTGGATCCCACTAGGAAACAGGTGTGTTATAGCTCGCTGGGAAATAAGGTAGTTTTGGTTTGTTTTAGAGTCAGTAAGGCGCCAAATATTTTTGTAGGAGTAGTTTGTTTCTAATCGGTCAGTGGAGTGTTACTCACCTGAGGGGTTTGCAATGGCTGAGAGCATAATTCTTTACTGGGAAGAACGATCAAGGCAAAGATGACCCCGAAGAAAATGTAAAAGCAGATGTATGATGATTGACAGAGAAGATATGCACGCACGGGAAGAGAAATCGAGATCACTAGGGTACACGAATTTAGCATAAATTCGAATTCTTGTTGCTATATTCAATTCGGCAGAGAGGCATTGCTTTTTGTTTAGATATTAATCCTTGACATGTTCAATTAAGTTCTTTTTGATTAAAGATATTAATCCTTTTGCCTTGCTCTATCGAATTGAATCAATTGTTTCCTTTACGTTATAGTTATTCTTTGAAATTAGAGACTAATAAGTGATAGATTGTCAACGTTCTCATGTGATCTTACTCACTTGGTCATGAACGATTGTATCGAGAGCAATTTGTGGTAGAGTTGAGGACTTTTCCGTTCTGAGTATAGTTCTCGCGGTAAAATTGTTAATGTGTTTATGAGTATATTAGATGCTTCATGGTGGATGTACGTATAATTTACAATAAATATAATGTTTTGTAATGAATGTATTTAGTCCTTTACAACAAGTGCACTTTATCCTCATATTCACCACAGGAATTGACTTTAAATTTTACATGAACGTTATCGACATTATCATTGTGTATAAAACCCAAGAACAATCACAGTAAGTGAAATTTGTTACAAACTATGATGGATCAGTGAGGTATGATACTTTGTTTGATTCAACAACTTTTTCATCGAATTGCTTTGCTATTACATTAGTCTGAGGTTTTGAGCGATTTGTTGTTTCTTCATTCTGTTCATGTTGATTTTGGGTAAATTCTCTATTGAAGTTAGATTTCCACTAAAAGTGGTATCGCTTATAGCTACAGAATTTATGCCTGTGTGGAACGAAAGGTCTGCACGTGATAGTTCAATTCTCTCAGTCTGTACGTGAGGATTTTTTTTCAAAAAAAATGTATGAATTTACACGCACTCTATGCCTATAGTATATGTATATACTATTATATTAAGATACCACTACAAGAGTTTGTAACTATGTAGCACTCAACAAACTCGTCAGATTCTATAATATAATTTTAGTGTGATTTGGGTCCTATGCACAGTTATATTATTAGTAGCCTTAATGGATAATTTGTGCATATTTTCAGTATGCGCCCTAAGCTTGTTTTACCCCTCTTTTTGACACTCGCGAATTCCTGTCTTCGTATGTGTCTTCTTGGACACTACCGCTAGTCTTGTCTATACGCTTCATTTCTTAATATTCCTGTGTTGCTATATAATTTTCATTCTGATTGCATCGACATGATCAATTTGGTCTTATAGTTCGCTCTCCAAGAAAGTATATATGAAATTGAATTTAGTCACTCAATTATTCATTTTTTGATTCTCATTGCTTCCTTGAGACTTTAGATATACTCGATACACTTTTTCGGATGTTCCAATCAGTCCATCGTCTTCTCTTTGCAACTACTGGTTGTAAGGCAAATGGTGTGCTATGCGATACAGATTGTTCTCCTCCTCCGTATCTCAGATGTACTCGAAATGCCTTCTTGACTAGAGATATGATGGTTATTTCTCACTTCAAAATTATATAATATATCTTAAGTAATAATAGTGAAATCATCGATAGTACTTAATTTACAATACATAGTTTATATTTAAAACTAACAATATATGCTGTTATCACCTACCAATTGATCCTTATACTAGATATCAATACTTATATTCCCGCACGGTTTGGCTTTAGTAGATGCTATGGTTAATATTCAATGGAAGTCAGTTTACTATTAAGTCGAAGTTTTTACTAATATATAAAATGTAAAGGAATTTGTCTTTTATAAAAGTATCAATACTTAATGTCCATCTGAAAAATTCAATAACATTTTAACTCGATGCCTCCTTATATGTCCCCCTCAGTATTCTTCTCTATATCTAGCATTGAACACTATTGCATAGTATCCTATAAAAAGAAACGAATTGTATTCGTCGGTTTGCTATTTTTTTATTCATCATATACTTTCTATGGATGTAGCAAATTTGTTCTCACTGAATTTACCTATCTAACTATATAATTATATTCATAGTCTATTGCGCCTTATAAACACCAATATGTAATCTTTCTTCCGCCGGCCAATTAGTAATAGGGAAGAAGAGACGCATTATCTTAAAGATTATCATTCATATGTAGGGAGTAGGATCATACGCTATATTCCAAACTCTATTCGTCGGAGCATGGCGTCTCTTCATACTCACATATAGTATATTATTTGGCCTGCTCAATTCGGCATGATACTTTATAGTGTATGGAAAAGCTACGATATATCGTCCTATTTCATACACAGGTGCATCTCGCTAGGGGTTAATCTATGGTAACAAAAGGTATGCAGGGTGGATTGAGTATATGAATGTGTTGGAGTTCATTGAATTGACTAGAATAGGATTTATCTCATCCTGTCATTTGCATCTAAGAAGTACGAGCCAGGAAATCTCACTGACTTCTGTGGATTAGAGACCAAATAAATAACAACAGAAACCTTTGGGGTGAGGCTTTTATGTTCTAGTGGAAAGAAAAGTGGGGCACACTATATTAAAAACACTATGCTGTGAGCTGTGTTCTACCACACTTTCAAACAACACCGAATAGAAGTTAGTTGATATGCTCTCTATTGGAATGGTTACTCCCGACTCAAATACATTGAACCAATAAGAAGGAGTTAAAGAAGTGGAGCGGAGGAGAGCTCAAAGGCAAGACTATCACAGAGTGTATTTAAATACCTCCGGAAAGAAATGATACAATCAGATTGTTATGTGTTGGAAAATTAATCGTAAACTTACTGCTAACATCATTATAATCATGATATGAGTGAGAGATTAACATAATGAAACCTTCGCTAGAAATAGGGTGAAATAACGCCCTTCTTGCAAAAGAAGAAAGGCAGATATTATATGTTACTCGCATGTGAGGCTCTTTATAGTTTCATTAACTTATCTCTTCAAATATAGAAGTGTACAGTAGATGTTTCCATACACTACCCATCCAGTCATACTAACTCTAGATGTACTAAGGTTTTACTTTTATGACTAACTTCTTAGAAGGTCACACATATTTTAACGCTTAGTCGGCGTCATCGGAGGATCTAATATTCGTGTCTATTCCTTCGGAATGTATCTATAACTGCTCTTTAATATATGTTTTTAAAAACCACTGTCCAGCTGGGATTGAGAAGACATTCCATGACGATATCTTCAGGATATGTTTGATTTAATGCATTAACTGATTTAAAGTATAACGAGTCTATAGACGGTTGTAGAGGCATAATTGACATCTTGATGCCACACGCATATAAATTTAATGTTATGAATAGCAAACGTATTTGGGATCTAAGTCAAACTTGTGTAGCTGAGATATGTAGGTAATTTATGTGTATGGAGTGCCCTCTTTAGAGTGGTGTCTGATTCTACTTGCTTGTACTTGTTGGTCAATCATATGATGTTTAGGGATCTGCGCTTCCTGCTGATAAAATAAATCATGCCTAGTAAATTAGTATGAGATGATATTTATATAACGCTGATGAAAAGCGCGCGTAGTGTCCGAGCTAGTATATGCGCTGAAATAAGGTTCCCGTAAAATCACCCCTTTGGTATGCTTCCCGGTTGTGTAAAATGAACAATCTCTATGATTGCAAGCAAAAAAAATTAACAACAATAATAATTCTCCAAACTCTGCTTCCGGGAACTTTGTAGCTACTTTCTCTTTCGCGCAATTTTTGAAAAAGGAGGTGAACATGATATCTTAATATTTGCTTCGAGTAGCTTGTGGCTGTGAACGGTCGCTCCACCCTTTTGTAGAAGAGGATTTAATTTTTTTCATTCTTCTAATGTGCTCAGAGTTTTGACCACTTTTGTTTTTGTGTTAAGCTTATTTTAGAGTTAAGTTTATTTTATTTTAAGCTGTTTTGTGGATAGTGCTTAATTTCTGTAACTGAAGGCTCTTTTTAGGAAGCACTAAAACTGCCTTAGATTTGATGCAATGGAATATAATCTACTACTCATAGGTATTAATTAGATTTATAAAGCTATTTGAAACTATGGGGTGAAGCTGCTGAGTTATCATAATGCAATACGCCGCTGAATTTTGTGACTGTATGTATTGTGTTATCGCGCAAGACCTCGAATGTGTCGAGTATATTATACTAAATGGCTGATGAAGATTGTGTTCACAGTTTTATGTTTTCAGATATCACCTCTCATTGTTTTTCGCTTCCTTGTAAAGGGTGTGTATACGTCAACGCACGGGATTTTTTCCTCATGAAAGAGTTTTAGATAGGGAACATGATGATCACAACCTTAAGTCTGCAGTAACGAATTATTATGTACTAATACCAAAGGCTATTCAATGACAGAATTCTTTCTGCATTGGCAATGATAATCCCTTCGTCACGATTAAGCTCCAATTAGTAAATCGACACTAAAAGATCGTCATCTTCACTTTTGGAGGTTATCGACATGGCGTACACCCTCATTTTGTGTTAGTGATGACAAATATTCCTTATTGTGGAAATATAAAGGAATGACAGAAATGAATTGAGATAATCCTATAATTAACCAGTATTTCTCATTTGATCATATATACTGAGTATATTTCAAATCCTGTACGTGACTCGCTAACACCTGATATATGCATCATTATAGACTGTTCCTAAAAATTGTAGGTTAAGGGAAATTATATTCTTTAGGTAGTCCGCCAGCGAGTAGAGCGCACAAGATTTTAATGTTTGAGCCCTATGATGATAACTCTGGGGTTTAGATCGCAGCGAACAGATTAGTACTGTCACAAATAGTCCACAATAGTTATATTGGAAACTCCGTGCCTTAATTATTCATATATACTTCGAGTTCGTTGTTTTATATGCTTTTTCTAGCATTTTGTAGTGTGAGCTTTTTCAATTTCGCATAAAATTTCTGGCATTTATGCCACATTTAATCCCGCTAACAGCTTACTATTGAGGTTAGTTACTTCTATTGAGAGACAGAATGCATACAGTAACGTGCTTAAGATAATATTTCACGTAATCACGTGATTGACTATTTGGACGCTCTCTAGCCCTAATGAACGGCGAGAGACGCGCTGTTAGCAACACGGAAAGTATACTTCACCAGCCCAGCAGCCGCTGGATCTTATCAGACAAGAGAATGCTACTATCTTTAGTGCCGACAAGACACTAATAGAAAAATTTGCGTAAAAAATGAAGATGAAAAGAGCACGAAAAGAGCAATATACTCTTGAACAGAGATGGTGTAGAATTCTAGTAGATGAAATGTCTTGATGCATACTAGAAGGGATGAGTACTTACCGGAACGCAGGTTCGCGGGGTCTTGTGTATACGCTGAGCCGAACAATCGCTCAGTTTTGGCGCTAAGCTTCCTCATACGAGAGTCTCACTCCCGCGAGAACTACTCCGGAGTGAGCACTGTCTAAGCTTGTACTGCCGACAGCGCCAGTGAATCCCTCTTAGCTAAGGGAACATTCCATGAGTCTAGTCATAACTTTTTTTTCAAGATAAGCAGTGGCGGTGTCTTATACACTTAGATGTACCAAATTAGACAGATGTTATATGAATGCTGTATTAAGTTTTAAATCCTACATTTAGCGAGCAATTGTTGAGTGATAAATAGTCAGCTCAAAACCGTTATACAGAACTGATTTAGAGTATAATTATATGAGAGAGGATATTCCATATGGCATTTAATAAAAAATATGAACCTTCACGCAAATATCTGTTACCATATTACGTTTTCGAAATAACTTTGAGAAATGAAAAGGAAAACGCAGGCTTATAGAATTCTCATTTTTAGTCACAATGTCATGCCGGGGTAATACCGGGTGACGCAGCTTATTACAAGCTACTATCATAGAGAACGGGTTGGGTTGAGGGCACGTTTCTATGTAGATTTGATATTTTTCTTTTAGATAGACGAACTGAGTTAGTTTTATTTTCTTTAGATCTCTCGTATCTCTTATCTTTGAATGTAGTTTTGATGGTCTCGATAATACTATATCACCGAGTTCTTTAAACATATAGTCTCAATAGTAAGTACCAAAATTGCTTGTTCTAATAAATAGTCAATTAATAAATTCTACCCCGACAGCTACGTACGTACGTCAGGTCTAAGATCGGCCAAGATCAGTTGTATATGTACAATTTAGAGAACATCACAAGTCAATGTAAATACGGCAGCACTGACGGACAAATTTCACTTCCTGTCACCTACACGCGTTTAATTTTACATCAATTGCCACGGGACGATCGTTATAGAGAGTTCCTAGCTGTAGTTTATTTGATAATGTATATCTCCTCGTTACGCACAGAACCACGCTACTAAAGAGTTCATTGCATCAGAGATGCTAACAAATACAGTATTGTTTGGTGGTAGGAAATGACTAATTTATCTCTCCAAATACGCGTTTTGTGTGCGATTGCGGGTTGGAAATCTTTGACGTAATGTGTTTTTCAATGTTATATTGTTCTGGGTATTGTTGTGTGTAAAGAGCTCTAGATTTTTTATAGAAATCCGTCACAGGAAATAGTCACATTGGTGGAGAGGATTCGGGAGTACCGGGGGAGGCCATCAAACCTTGTCTGATGGCCTTTTCCTCTCTGAAAACGGGTTATGTTAGGGTATCAATGATCAGATCCTGGCGTGTTGGGGGAGGTCTGGTGTCCCCTGTCTTGTCTGGGAATAGGCAATAAACGTCTTTTCAGTTTTGGGTGTATACTTGTGCAAAAGGAGGATGATTCACGTATTAGAGAGAGATGAAATCATAGTATTCACAGTTTCTTTGAAAAATTATCACCCGATACTCTGTTACCCCGAGCAGAAAGCACATCAGCACGCAATTTTTAATCGTGTAAAATGAACTTTGGCAGGGAACTGCGTGTGGGTCTCGTGTAGTCTCCGAGTTGTCGACAGGTTTGTGCGGGAATTAAGCGTCACGCCGACAGACTGAAGCGGATAGCGTTCGATCCCAGTTGAGAAGAAGGAAAGTCTAGAACATTTGTCCCGAGGCAACATTCTTCTAGCATCCACATTACAGTAAGTTTTACGTTACACTTATCCAGATATCTTTATATTCATGTTAACAACACTGACTCACACGGTAGGGTTCATTTTTAAGCCATGAAGGATGCGTTGACTGATCTTGCATGAATAGCTCCCTTACTATTGCTTGTGTGGATAACACCGTCGTGTAGCGGGTCGTAGTAGTTTAGGTTAAATATTTTATTGAATTCATTTTTTTCGTAGATGAGGCCGGTTTTATGTGCGCCACTCTCATTAATATCTATATAGTATATATGATATATGAATATATTATATATAATAATATAATATTATATATATATATATATAATAACTATAGTATATATATATATAGTATATATATATATATATAATATATATATATATAATATCTGAGTACTCTGATTTTATTTATTTCTTTATTAAAAATGACTGTTGAAACAACATTGATGAATTTTACTTAATTTGTAGATGAAATATTACTTATCTTAATTAGGTAATAGTTTTTTCT
>JABUQX010036116.1:42500-57500 GCA_015478945.1 Trachelipus rathkii | reverse complement strand
GGTTGTTGAGAGAGTCCTGGAGAGTTTGTACAATGAATAGTTAATGTAATGTAAGAACAGAATAAGAGAATAAGGAATGGTTTGAGGTGAGAACGGGAGTCAAACCGGGAAGCGTGTTGGTGGAGGGACTCATTGAGAAGACATGGAATGCCGTCGATGCTGGAGCTGAGAGAAGGGGGAGTCCTGAGAGGAGAGGAAGATGGAGAAGAGCGCTGACCCATCTGACAGGTCTTGACCCTTCCTGGGAGTGGATGTTATATATATATATATATATATATACAAGAGTATATATATAGGGGGGTTATATATATATATATATATATATATATATATATATATATATATATATATATATATATATATATATATATATATAAGGATATATATATATATATATGAAGTATATGTATATATATATATATATATATATATATAGTATATGATATAAAGATATATATATATATATATAGTATATATATATATATATATATATATATATATATATATATATATATATATATATATATATATATATATATATATATTACAAGGACGTAGCCGGGGGGGTGAACCCCCCCCAAAATTATTTAAGCGATCACAGTTTTTTGATGCCATGTCTCATATCAATTTTTCATTATAAAAATAGAAAAAAATAATAATTAAAGCAAATTAAGGGTAAATATTAATTAATACAACCGAGGGAAGCATTTATGTTGTTCGTTAAGATTAATTACATAGGTTTAGTGGCTTTGTAAGAATGTAAGCTTAGAGAATCCCGAGCGGAGGCAATGCTTAAAAGGCTGAAATAAATAAGTGCCTTTCCGATTGGAAAACAGTTTGATGGTGAATAATCTGATAACAATGTAGAAAAGTTTTAACGGTGTTCAAGCTGTTGAAAATGTCAAATATCCAGTGGCATTTTAAGTTCATTGCTGCTCGCATTCATGTGAAGCACAATACATTTAAGATTTTATTGGCACAGTGTATACAGCTAGGCACTATTTGAGGTTACCATAAAGTCAACTATTTTAATAGAGACAAAATGAATAAATGTAACACGAAATGTGCGAAACAAGGTGGGTGGATTGTTACGATATGGAGAAGTTTTTAAAGCAATTGTTGGAGCTAAAAGCTTCAAGAATTGTTACATAAACTTCTTGAGATGGATCAATATATTGACCCTTCTTTGAATTCCTCAAATCTTTTAAAATTTTGCAATCACGAGCGAATTTGTTATGGGTTTAATTATAACTTTTTTCGCCTTCACTCGCCTTCCATTATGTACTAACATTGCAGTCTACGTCATTATTGACAGCAACTGCTCTTTATCATGTTAGAAAATTTGATGCTTATTTTGAAAGTTTTCCACCAAAATATCGATGAAAAGTTTTCAAGCATTTAATAAATTACAACAGAACTTCTGCTTTCTGTTGTTAATGATGGAGAAATGAATGTCACGTGTCAGAATCAATGTAAAGTGAAAAAGCATAAAAGCAATTGCAATCTTGATGATGATTTTTCAAACCAGTTAGAGAACAAGTTCGTGAGACCTAAATCCATACTTACCAATCTTAGTAAAGTCAATACTACTACTACTACTACTACTACTACTACTACTACTACTACTACTACTACTATTGCTGTTTACCAAAAATTTTACGATTTTTATAAATAAATTTTTTCTGTACAGTCACATTTGAATTGTTAATGGATTTTTAGTTTTTACCTCACTCACAACGTGCACTCCAGAAAGATGTCTTTATTCTGAAACTGCTCAAAACATACTTTCGCACTTCTATAGAAGAGGAAAGTGTTTATCATAGCTACACAAAATAAACGGAGGAAGTTCTTAATCATTTTACTGTTAAAAGAACAAGTAAAAAAAATATACATGAAATAATTTTTTTTCTATGTTTTGAAATTGCTATCAATGATAGCTTATTTTATTCCCTTGTATTCAAGTAAGAATTTATATATATATATATATATATATATATATATATATATATATATATATATATATATATATATATATATATATATATATATATATATATATTTATATATATTTATATATTATATATATATATATATATATATATATATATAGGTATATGTATATATATATATATATATATATATATATATATATATATATATATATATATATATATATATATATATATATATATATATTGCTCATGCATATTTCTGTTTCATATTCGAAAGTTTTTGTATTTCCTGTTTTATATAGTTGAAAATTACAGTATATAATAATTAACATTTTTTATATGCTACTTCTTTTTTATTTTATTTTTATTTTAAAGTATTTCTTTTTAATTTTTTTCATTTCTTTATATATTTCCCGCCACTCAAGTCTCAACCTCCACCTTAAATAAAGAATTAAGTTTATTGGAGTTTGTATCTTGGCTCATTAATTATATAAAGTAATTGTAATAAATGATAATTGATAATAAGTAGTTATTAAATGATTATTAATAATAATAAATATAACATACAGATCATTATTAAAAGTAGAAGTATTTTTTTAAAATCAATGTTTTTATTTCATATTTCATTGAATTTAAATAATAAAAAATATTTATATACTATACAACGAATTTTTTTTATTTATTTTTTTATTTTTTAAAATTTTTTATTTTCTAACCTTTTCAAATTTATATTTAAAAAACATGCTGGATTTATATTTTTTATCATTATATTTATTGCTATATAATGCAGTATTCATATTAAGAAATGACTTTATCTCAAACTGTGAAAAAAAAATATGAAAAAGAAAAAGTGGACTCTGTTCCACATTGTTCCGAAGTCTGAATTCTCCTCCTGCAAATCTCTGCTCAGTGTTAAGTGTTCTTTTGCATTTGTAAATAATTACATGCTCAAAACAATAGAATATCGGAATTTTTTTCTTTAAATTCTCAATCAATAATAATAATAATAATAATAATAATAATAATAATACATAATAATAATAATACTCATTTAATAAATAATAATAATAATAATAATAATAATAATAATAATAATAATAATAATAATAATAATAATAATAATAATAATAATAATATAATAATAATAATAATAATAATAATACTCAATAATAATAATCAATAATAATAATAATAATAATAATAATAATAATAATAATAATAATAATAATAATAATAATAATAATAATAAAAATAATAATAAAATAATAATAATAATAATTAATAATAATATTAATAATAATAATAATAATAATAATATTAATAATAATAATAATAATAATAATAATAATAATAAAAATAATGAAAATTTAAATAAATAATCATGGTAATCACGTGATACTACTACTACTACTACGTTATTACAATTTCGGTGGCAATACTGGAGTGTGTAAAGCCTTGTCCTGGTTCGAGACGAGGTGTTTAGTGGCATAAAATCAGAATTTGGCGTCCTTTGTTTTAATAAGGTTGGTTAAATTCAGCCCTTTTTATTATTATTATTATTATTATCATTATTATTATTATTATTATTATTATTATTATTATTATTATTATTATTATTATTATTATTATTATTATTATTATTATTATTATTATTATTAGATTCTTATTTCAACTAGATTTATATATTATCAATCATAAGTTTCCCTTTGTGGATGGGTAAATAACTAAATATAAGTTGGCCATTTGGAACGACAGGGTACTTGCTGCAAATATTTGTTCCTCGCAAATCGTTTCTATGTGCGCTCATTTTACTTCATACATTTTTACTTCTCGTCTACATGTTTATAGGGATTTTTTTAGTTTCAAAGTCTGTATGCATATGATAATAATAACATTACCGAAATAATAATAATTAATAATAATAATAATAATAATAATAATAATAATAATAATAATAATAAGCTTATTACTAAGAATAATAATAAAATAATAATAATATAATAATAATAATAATAATAATAATAATAATAATAATAATAATAATAATAATAATAATAATAATAATAATAATAGGAGGAGCTCTGTCAATATGAAGCTACATAGTGATAATTTTGTAATATTATTGCTTTTGCTTTGGGCTATTTTTTTTTTTTAAATATTGTATGTGAACCATTTGAGTGTATATACTTGTAAATGAAAGTTCGAGAATAGTTAAATATATATATATATATATAGTAGTATATATATATATATATATATAGCATAGTTATATATATATATATATATATATATATATATATATATAGTATATATATATATATATATATATATATATATATATATATAATATATGTTGTTATATATGTTATATGGACATTCGGTAGGATCTATCTCCTGTAATTTGTTTGTGGGAAAAGAGGTAAAAATTTGGTTATTTTTTATTTTTTTCTATGTATATTATCGAACAAAATCTACAAACGCTCATGGTGCCAGATGCGTGTTTTTTTTTTAAACAATGCAGTGAAATAAATTATGAATATAAAAATAAATTCCATTAAGTGTGGTTATGATACGTTAAGTAAGGTTATGTTGAGTTACGTTAGTTTACATAGATTTGCTTTAATATCTCTTTAATGAGCTTCGTGTTACAAACTGCTTGAAGACCGACAACTTTGATTTTCTATACTTATTGGTTAAAAATAAAAACCTTCTAAAGTGGGAAAAATACAAAATTTTAATAAAATACCATTTCGTTGAAAGATCCTACTGAATCACACACACACATATATAGTATATATATATATATATAAGGTTATATATATAGCATATATATATATATATATATATATATATTATATATATAGCATATATAGTTATAAGGTTGCTGTTATATATAGTTAAAGGTTATAGCATATATATATATATATATATATATATATATAGCTATTATTAGCTGAACAGGTGATTAGTTAGTTCTAGTAGTATGTTAAGTGAACCATAAACATAGCTTATGGTACATAGTGCTTGATTGAAGCATTTGTATATCTGTGTATATATTTTTTTTTTATTTCCTCATTTAGAATATTGATTTTTTAAAAAATATAATTTGATGTTTGAAATTTATGGGAATGATAAAAGTTAGATATTATAAAATAAAATAAATAGAAAAGACGGATAAAAATAGTTTGGTTTTATTTTTGTTTTTTGTTTTTTAGTATTTTCATTATAGAAATAAGGACGAACTATGTTCATACCCAAAGAGAGAGAAATGGATAGATAGATGGATGGATAGATAGATAAATCGATCGATCTATTGCCGACCCCCTGGCAACAGCATAGAGGACTTATTTTCGAACTGTCTCCCAGACGTTGATATCATGAGAAGTATTTCAGGGTTGTCAATTTGAAGCTTTTTAAGTTTAAGAGACTGAAGATATTAGAGGGAAGAATAGGGAAGGGGTTGGGCTACTGGGGAAATCTGTCTTTTTAAATTACCTCTTTGGCATCTGTCAAACTTGGTACAAAAAAAAAAAGGGGGGGGGGGAGTTGACTGATAGATCTTAAAAATAGTTTTCTGTCTCGTGAGTAAAATGATTTTCAATATTTCATTTACATATATATCATATATATATAATATATATAGTGAGATATAAGGTTGTTGTTGTTACATATATGTTGCTATTACTATGTTACAGTTACTAGTTAGTATATATATATATATATTGTTGTTGCTGTTGTTGCTATGTTATTATATATATATATGTGTTAGTTAAGTATATAAATATAGTTATATAGAGTTAAGCAACATATAATATATATATAGCAATATATATATATATAGAAGTATATATATATAAAGTTATATATATATATTAAGTTATATTATGTTAATATATATATATATATAGTTATATATATATGTTACATATATGTTACTGATCATATATATACATATATAGTTATATATATATATATGTTAAGTTACTGTTTTACGCAAGGTTGTTATAGTATAGCATATATATATATATATATATATATATATATACAGTGGCGGTTCGTCTAAATACCAAATATGGCCCCCCCCGAAATTTTTTTATCAACTAAGCATTTTAAGTATCATATCCGTTTATAACAAAGTCCAGATATTAATATTTCTTATATATATATATATATATATATATATATATATATATATTATATATATATATATATATATATATATATATTGTTAAGAGCAGCAGCAGTATATATATATATGTTATATATATATATATATATATATTTATATATATATATATATATATATATATATATATATATATATATATATATATATATATATATATAATAAAACGATTTTTTTTCTCTGGCCCCCCTAAAAAAAAAATTAATTATAATATATATATATATATAGCAGTTGTTATATATATATATATATATATATATATATATATATATATATATATATAGCAGCAAGGCATATATAAGCATATATATATATATATAAATAGCAGCAGCATATACAGCAAAAAGAGCATATATATATATATGTTAGTTATATATAGCAGTATATACTATAAGTGTTGCTATAAGTATGTTAAGTATGAAAGTATAGTATATAAAGCAGTATATATATATATATATATATATATCCCAAGTTAAATTAAGCTGATAACGTTGGGGCTTTCGAAATCCTAAGGCTTGGTCTTCAGGCTAAATTTCAACTGGTAAATTATTTTGCAGTATGAAAGATTCCGAGAGATTTACTCCATTCATTACTGCTAATACATATATTATAAGCAGTTAGTATATATATATATAAGGTATAGTACAGTATATATGGTAGTTGTTGCTGTTATTGCTGTTGTTAGCTGTTTTAGTTGTTGCTGTTGTTGTTATATATATCAAACGTTCAATACAGCATATACGCGCCCGGTATATATATATATATGAAAGAGCAGTTGTTATTATTATATATATATAGTATATATATATATATATATATATATATATTTTTATTATTATATATTTATTATTATATATATATATAAGTTATATTATTGTTAAATATATACCGGCATACGCTGGCTATTATTGCTATATATATATATATATCTAAACCTTCGTTAACACTTAAGCCACGACAGCTATAATGATTTTGCTTTCGAACTCCTTCTGCTGCTACTGCTGCTGCTGCTACCGCTCTTCATGGATCTTTCTTTATATATGTTTATATATATATATATATATAAAGGTAGATATCGAGGGCAAAATGATAAGAGAAAGCTAAACGATATGCCAGTACCTTGTCTTGAAACTACATGCGGAAAATATTAATCAGGATTATTATTATTGTTTTTGTTAATGTTATTATTATTATTATTATTATTATTATTATTATTATTATTATTATTATTATTATTATTATTATTATTATTATTATTATTATTATTATTGTTGTTTTGTTGTTGTTGTTGTTGTTGTTGTTGTTGTTGTTGTTGTTGTTGTTGTTGTTGTTGTTGTTGTTGTTGTTGTTGTTGTTGTTGTTGTTATTATTATTATTATTATTATTATTATTATTATTATTATTATTATTATTATTATTATTATTACATATTATTATTATTATTATTATTATTATTATTATTATTATTATTATTATTATTATTATTATTATTATTATTATTATTATTATTATTATTATTATTATTATTATTATTATTATTATTATTATTATAACATGATTAAGAATTATTATTATTATTATTATTATTATTATTATTATTATTATTATTATTATTATTATTATTATTATTATTATTATTATTATTATTATTTGCTGTGTAAAATATGAGTGTAATGCAGAATTATTTCTTGGCATTGGTTTAATCATTTTAAGAAACCTTTTTTTTTTTTTAAAAAAATAAAAATATTTTTCTCGATTTTTTTTTCTCATGAATTTTTGATTTGTAAGCCAATATTTATATTTATTTAAAAAAAGTATCTAAAAATTCAGACACCATTGTGCAATTATTTTTTTTATTTTTATTTTAATTTTATTTACATTTAATTTCAATTTATTTAAATTAATTTAGTGATATATTTAAAGTTATTAAATTAACTTATTTATTTTGGTTTTCTATAATTTATTTATTTATTAATGTTTTATTTTATTGGACTTATTTACCAATTTTTTTTTTTTTTGCTTTATTTTTAATTTTTTCTAATTTTTTGACCTTGAAATAATTTACATAATAAAACACTCCATTATTTTAGATGTTTCGTTAATTAGCTTTTAAGTTTATTATTATTATTATTATTATTATTATTATTATTATTATTATTATTATTATTATTATTATTATTATTATTATTATTATTATTATTATTATTATTATTATTATTAATTATAATTATTATTAATTATAATTATTATATTATTATTATATTATTATTATTATTATTATTATTATTATTATTATTATTATTATTATTATTATTATTATTATTATTATTATTATCCCCCGGGTATCTGCGAAGATTTACGTTATTGTTTTTGGTTGACTTTTCTCCCCTCTTTTTGTTTCGTGGTTGTCCTACTTTCTATTTGCTCTATATTATTATTATTATTATTATTATTATTATTATTATTATTATTATTATTATTATTATTATTATTATTATTATTATTATTATTATTTTTATTATTATTATTATTTTTTCTTTTTTTTATGTTCTTAGTTTTATTTTTATTTTTCTTATTGTGGTTCTTAGTTTTATTATTATTATTCTTATATTTTGTGTATCGCGTTCTTTTTACCCTCCCTTACCTAGTTTATATCCCTTCTCCTTTGCTTTCTGTACGTACTACCCTACGTATTTCTGCTCTCTCGTTTGAGTCTCCCTCCAATCTCCTCCTGAATCCTGGTGGCTATCGAGCTGTTGTCTCTGTGTATATCATATGCCCATCTTGCCCTACTTCCTCCGTGGGTGAGGGTGCAGGTTAAAACCCGGTTATTCTCGTCTTTCCCAGGACCGCCTATTGTTAGGGACCCGAACCTTGCCTAGCCACCGAGGACTCTATTCTGCACTTGGGGTGTATAATCTTGGGCTTCGCGTCTTATCCGTGTGGTGCACGGTCATGTTTTTCATCTTAGGGACTGGACGCTTAGTTCCGGGTTTTTTTTCCGGGGCCATACCCTTGGACCATCCTACTGGGTGGCGTTTCTAAGAGGGAGGTATTATGTTCTGTCCCTGCGGTGGGCGCGGTTTCCGCGGTTACCTTCCCGGGATATATGTTTATATTCATCATTTGTGATTATTTATTGCGAAGCTGATGTCAACTAGGAGAATCTTCATGGGTAAAAATAAATAGAAAAACACTTTAAAGAATTGCGGAATTCACCATCTGGCGGGCCCCCATCCCGACACCTTCCTGGCCAATTATCGACTAGCGACCAATAGGGGCTTTGATGCCCTTATTGATAAAATGGTATGGTACTGTTATGGAATCTCAGACTAACTAACCTAATCAATCAAAACTTACGTTAGCCATCCTAAGAGCCCCTGTGTCAGCAGGGTCCAATTCCTAAACGCCAGAATAAACAAACTCCTACGATCGCTTTCTCAGACCCCCCTCCAGGGGTCCGAAGTCGTACTTCCTACCCGCTTTATTTTTATTTACATTTGAAATCATCACGTTCACTGACTTCTATAATAAGCCAGCTTATCTTTAGTGATTCTTTGGATGCTGCTCTTCAAACAACTGAGTCACGGACTGCACCAATGAGGAACGGTTCCACTCTGATCTGTGCTGCCTCTAGAACCCAAAGCCACGTTCTTGCTTCTCTATCACATCTGGGGACGATTCCTGTAATTTCTAAACCTGACGATGTTCGTAACACGTCAAAGGGTACCATGTATGCGCCGGGGTTCTGTTCGAATGACACTCACTCATTTACAGAAACACAACGTGACAATCATCGACATTTATCGGTTCCCTCCACCTAAGGAGAACCCCTCAACGACGAACCCTCGTCTCTTACTTACCTTCTCTGTGCCTTTCCCTCCAACCAAACTAAAACTTGGTTTTACCATGCACACGGTTCAGACCTATGTGCCATGCTCCAGAAGATGTTTCAAGTGACATAAATTTGGTCACCCCCAGAAATATTGTCCGTCTCCCCAGACCATATATCCCGCATGTGAAAGTTCTCTCCACCCCAACTGTGAAAAACAATCCTTGTTATAATTGCAAGGGTTCCTACCCAGCTTCTTCTCTTCACTTGCCTTGGAGAAAGAAATCCTTGAGCAGTGCGCCCTTCAAAGTATGACTGTTGTGAAGTTTCTGGCCTTGCAAAGGAGAAGCTGGCTCATTTTCCTCTTTCGAAACCCTTTTACCTCTGCCATTCAAAAGTTCCTCTGCTGGTTTCCTGTGACGAAGCGTAGATTTGAGTTCTCTTGGGTTCCCTCTCATGTGGGTGTTCCTGGAAATGAAAAATCCGATTGGGAGACCAAACAAGCGTGAAAAAAATTTGACTTATTATTTTATTATTTTTTATTACTATTTATGTATTGTCAATATTATTATTATTAATAATAATATTATTATTTATTATTATTATTATTATTATTATTATTATTATTATTATTATTATTATTATTATTATTATTATTATTATTATTATTATTATTATTATTATTATTATTATTATTATTATTATTATTATTATTATCAAGTTTTTCTAATTTAAAATTAAATAGATTGAAAACGTTAACAATTTCTCTATTAATAATTAGATTTCTGATTAAAAAGTTGTAGGTTCTCCGTAGGAAGACCTACTCTTCTAAATTAATTACATTATCTTCGGTGGGCCTAGTGAAAAATTTCGGATATCTCTTTAAAAATAAATAATAATAATAAAAATAATAATAATAATAATAATAATAATAATAATAATAATAGTGAATATTTTAAAAGCTTTGTTTTAATTTTATAAAAGGCAATTGGTTTTTTTTCCAACTTTTGTTTTCTTATTTTTTTTTAATTGATAATTTTTAGAAAATACTGCTGATGCTCATGTATTTAGAAAGAAGGTACTGCTGATTGTTAAGTAGGTAGAAAATACTGTTGAAGCTCAAGTAGGAATGTGACATTGTCTTTACCTAAAGATATTTCCTCATTTATAATTTTAATGCTATCAGCTGCGTCTGTATAGGAATTAGTTATGTCTTTGACTGTGAAATACTGAATTTGTGCATTAATTAAAGTATGTGGCAGGGTTGGTTGAGATGGGCTTGTTATGAAGTCGTATCGAAATCTTAGAAATTTTTTGACGAATTCTATATAAAGAAACACAATTTCATATTTAAGGGGATGATATGTTTAAAATTCGCATTTCCTAAGAATTTAGTAAATCAAATTTTGCAATTCTATTGTATATATATATATATATATATAATAATATATATATATATATAGCAGTAGCAGTTATATATATATATATATATATATATATATATATATATATATATATATATAAATAATAATAATAATAATAATAATAATAATAATAATAATAATAATAATAATAATAATAATAATAATAATAATAATAATAATAATAATAATAATAATAATAATAATAATAATAATAATAATAATAATAATAATAATAATAATAATTTTAGCACGATGTATCAATTTGGCAGTGAAATGCATTATAGAAGATATTTTATTTTATATATTAAAAACATTTTTTTTTACATAAACAAATACTTGAATTTTCGTCACAGAATATATATTTTTTCCTTTTATATGCTAATTCATTTGACTCTCGTGTATACATACACGTGTTAGTTAAAAATACACACATTTGTAAGTATAGAGCGAGAAACGCACACGTTTTTTAGATCTTCATTTCTTTCTACACCTTTTAATTCAAAACACAGGTGAATTAAAGGTACAAATAAATAAATATAAATTTTTTTTTGAAATGTGTAGTTTTGTTCGCGTGTGTATATGTGTGTGTTTGTGTACATGTGTGTGTCGTTTATTTATCGTTGTAATCATTAAAGGTCTTTAATTATAAATATCGTAACTGAGTATATAAACATGCAAACAGAAGACGATCTTAAATTTACACAATTTGAATGTTTGTGTTTTTTGTACCATTTTTTTATTTTTTTATTTTTTTCTTTCATTTTTTCTTTTTCTCTTTGTTTCTCTTTTTTTTCATTATTCGTTTCTTTCTTTGTTTCTTTGTTTCTCTTTATCCTTCGTCTTTCTTTCTTTCCTTCATTTTCTTTTTTTTCTTTCTTTCTTTCTTTTTTTTATTTACGCGGGTTATTTTTGGTGCAGTTCGTTTCGAGATGCCGCGAAGATGATTTCTTCGGAAGTCATTTAATAGCGCCGATATGAAGTGATGCCACGAACCTCGCTTGGCTCTGGTTTATAGTTTGTTGTATTAAAATTGATGAAGTTAAGAGACAGCTTCTGTCATTGGATGAATGCGACACTTTTCTTCTCTTTTTCTCTCTCTCTCTTTCCGTCCATGGGTTTTGGGGGGGAGGGTTCTTTTTGCTATTTAGAGGTTTGGAGGGGGGGGGGGACTTTTTTTTTAATGTTTGCCTTTTTTTTCATATACGCTGAATGATAGCAACTATAATGTAATTGTTTCATAATTACCTAAACCATAAGATGGTGTGCATTATTATTATTATTATTATTATTATTATTATTATTATTATTATTATTATTATTATTATTATTATTATTATTATTATTATTATATATCCCCATGTAGTAGGATGTAAAGTTTGTATTTTACAACCTGTCTGTGTAATCTTTTTCGAGAGAGATCCTTGCATGAGCTTACCGAATATTTATTCCATAAGTAGCAAAGCAGGTCACTAATGTGCTCATTTACTTTTGAGTAAGACGAAGTAAAATCGTATATATATAGTATAGTTGTTGTTATATATATATATATAGCAGCAGCAGCAGCAGCATATATATATATACAGCAGCAGCAAAGAAGATATATATATATAAGGTTATATATATATATATAAGATAGATAGATAGATAGATAGATAGATAGATAGATAGATAGATGTGATAGATAGATAGATAATTGATGGGAGACGTGGTTTTTTTAATCTGGTACTTGGAGTTTTTATGTTCTCGTTGGGGGAGGTGGAAGAGGAACCTTAGGGAAGCAAAAGCCGTATGCGAGGGAGAATCTCGAATAACATCTGAACCACCGCCAGCAACGACTTAGAGGTCTCGTTATCGGTCGTAGATGACCTGCGCGCTTCCTCCTCACTTCTAATGATAAGGGAAAGACAATTAGATGGAATTTGAGATGCTTGTAATGAAGTTATTTGTATACACACAAACATCATCGAGTGACTTATATAACATGTGTGGGAGGATGTCTTGTTATTAAAAGACTTACTCTTAGGACATAATCGTCGGTTATAAAAACTTCTTTGGTACTTTTTATTTAGTTTGTAATGGGGATTGATGCGTTTGTCGTGGTAGGAGGCAGAGAGGATGTGTAGTAATATTCGGAAGCAGCAAATTGTTACTTATTTTCATCTGGGACGAGTTAAGCTTATGTTATGACACTTACGTTTGAGAAGATAACAAATTACCATAATTGTATAACTGTATCCTGTAATACATAAAAGTATGGTTAGTTTTAGTATAACGAAGCTAATTTTAAAAATTTAGAGAATTCTCAAATTTTCTTTGATTAAAGTTAAACTAACCGTCAGCTAATATTAATAATAATAATAATAATAATAATAATAATAATAATAATAATAATAATAATAATAATAATAATAATAATAATAATAATAATAATAATAATAATACTTTTGATTTGAATTGTTGGCTAAAACAATGTCTTTACTGATGTTTGAGAGAGAGAGAGAGAGAGAGAGAGAGAGAGAGAGAGAGAGAGAGAGAGAGAGAGAGAGAGAGAGAGAGAGAGAGAGAGAGAGAGAGAGAGAGAGAAAGAAAGAGAAAGAAAGAGAAAGGAGAAAGAGAAAGAGAAAGAGAAAGAGAGAGAGAGAGAGAGAGAGAGAGAGAGAGAGAGAGAGAGAGAGAGAGAGAGAGAGAGAGAGAGAGAGAGAGAGAGAGAGAGAGAGAGAGAGAGAGAGAGAGAGAGAGAGACGCCAATTGATGGAGTGATGGATTGTCGGTGTGCCAATTAGAGTTGTTAAAAAACGCGTTTTTTTTAAAATCGTTTTTTTTAACATCGTTTTTTTTGTTTTTTTTGTTTTTTATTGTTTTATTCGTTTTTTTTTGTTTTTTTTGTTTTTTTTTTAAATTTCTTTAAATTCTATCATATCATTCTACTAAATATTTATTATTTACCTTATTTATTATAGGAAACAGGTGTTACAGATAATAATTAATTATATATTTAAAGTTATATACATTAAATGGTTTAAGTTGATAATATCTCAATTTTTGACAATGACTGGAAGAAAACAAACACCTGTCCATTCTCTATGTACTGTTAGGGAAAATCATACATACAAAGGTAAAAGAGCACTCTTGTAAATTGTGCTTCACTGAGGTGGCTAATAATTAAGGAAAGAAACAACACATACATTTACAGTCAATATTGCATAAAAATGAAATAATTAGGATATTAGAAATTGAGTAATAGTACAGCAAAATCAAGGAAAAGGAAGCAAAGTAAAGAAATGCAAATGCTAACAAAGCAGAAAAAGAGCACAAATAAATAAGCCTTCAGTTGACACTGTTCCTATCACTGATAAATCTGATTATGTTCAAATTGCTCAATGTGAAGACAATAAAGATCATATATTTATATATATATATATATTATAGCAGCATGAACATTGTTATATTGTTATTGTTATATATATATATATATATATAGGTATATATATATATATAGTATAAAGTATATATATATATATATATATAGTTATATATATATATAGCAGTTATAGTTATATATATATATATATATATATATAGTATATTCGGTATAAATACTATATA
>JABUQX010036116.1:35000-37500 GCA_015478945.1 Trachelipus rathkii | reverse complement strand
AACACTTCATATTGTCTTATGAAAATCGTTGAAAATCGGCTGTTGTCGCTATAATTGATTGATAATTTCGTCCATAGACAAATGTTATAGATATGAATTTTGGAGGATTATTATTTCATTTCTAGCAACTTTGCAATGTTTTACCCCACAATCAATAAATACATTTTCTAACCATTCAGTAATAAAAAAAAAAAAAAAACATTCGGATAAACAAAACAGGGCTGTGTGTGTGTGTAGGTGTGTGTGCGAATCCCAGTCCCAACAATCAATACCTTGTTTTTTGAAAAATTTAAAAATTCGTTCAAACAACTTAATTATAAATTATAATTATAAAAAAAAGAGTATGCTAGTCATTGGGAAACACGCATGCCCATTTCGAACCATGATACGACGATAAATGTTCTAGACTGGAAAACCCCTTTTTTTTTATTTCAGACTTTTTTTTGAATTCAGACTTTTAAAAGTCAGTCGTAATTTAGCATTTAAATGAGATTTCTACATTAAGAAATGGAGAAAATGGTTCAATTAATTGGAGATCATAGCAAGAGGTTTGGGAGTTTTGGGGGCAGGGGGGGCATTAGGGGGTTTTGAGGAAAGGTAATTATTTCCGAACAAATAATGTGAAATTGTTGAAAAAGGGGAACGTAATTTAGATTTATATCTTTTTTTATTTTCATTTTGAGAGTTTATGAAATTATAACGTTTTTTTTATTATTATTATTCTTTCAACGTTTGAAAGAAATGATTAATGAGAAAATATAAAATAAAAGAATTATGTTAAAATAGTGTAAGAACTTTTTTTTTTCTTTTTTATTTTTTTAAATTTGAAAAATTCTTTAGAAATATTTTTTGACGAAAATAAATTTGCTTTTGTAATTTTTCTTGTTGAAATATTTAAAAAAAATGGCACACTAAAAATAATTTGGTTGTCAAAATAAATTTCCAAATTTTAACTTTTCGAAATCATTATTTATTTAATGATGTGAGTGAGTTACCAGAGTTGGTATAAAAAATTCAGGACATTCTATATATAAGTGTATGATAAAAATAATAACTATAATTAACTTAATAACTTTAATTGACATTAATAACTAATTTTAAGCTTACAGTAATCTTTAATAGCTTTATTACCCGATAACTAATCTACTTTAATTTAAAACTTAATCTTTGATAACTTTAATAATAACTTTAAAGTTGACTTTTTTTTAATAACTGAATAACTAACTAAATTTAAACTAAACCTTTACCTTAAAGAATCTTGCCTAAAATGTTATGCTTTAATTAAGTTAAATTAATATTATTATTATTATTATTATTATTATTATTATTATTATTATTATTATTATTATTATTATTATTATTATTATTATTATTATTATTATTATTAGACTCAAAATGTTATTCTCTACTTTAGCTAACAATTTTATATCATTATTTTTATTATATTATATTATTATTATTATTATATCAATTAATATTCTTCTTCTGTAGGCTAACAAGCTTTTAAAACATTATTATTATTATTATTAATTATTATTATATTATTATTATTATTATTATTATTATTAATATTATTATTATTATTATTATTATTATTATTATTTGGTTGATGACACGATACATTGACCCTTCATGAGAAGTCACATGCATATATTGTTCTCCCAATAGGTATTTGCAATGAATAACGGTTTTAGGGTTGGTTGCTTTATCATAATTGACATTAGTATTTTTATTAAAATAAAGAGAATTTTTGGTACTCTCTTCGGAGTTCGGAGCGGGTAAAAAATTAATTTGAAACTGGACCGTTATACAATAGATGACATTGATAAGAGAACCCGTTCTATATAGTTTGCAATTAACCTCGGTCTTATCAAACTATATATATATATATATATATATATATATATATATATAAGTATTTATTTATATATATATATATATATATATATATATATATAATATATATATATATATATATATATATATTATATATTATATAATATATTATATAATATATATTATATTCAGCATGTAATGTCCACCGAGGATTTGTGTTCCCAGAACTTCTTTTCTGCTGTTATGGGTTATTTCGCTTGTAATAATCCCAACTTGTCCACATTTAATGCTTCGTTTTCTTGAACTTTTATGTTTTAATTAATCGTCGGATTTAATATATCCTTTTACGCATTTGTAAGTAATTTTTTTTAGCTAAAGATTTGCTCATCCCCAGTTTTTTCTTTTTTTGTTTTTTTGTGTTGTGTTTTATCGTTTTTATTTGTTAATCATTACACAATCTCCATTTCTGTCCTACTTATTTTACAAGCAAAAACTTTCCATATTTATAGGTGTTGTGAATGGCCACGCCTAATAGTTCGTAGTTATATGTCCATTGCAGGTAAACGACACTGCTTAAAACCTTTGTTTCTCTTAATTAGAAAAATATGAGGGAGGCTAAATTGGGAGATTTGAGGTTTTTAAAGCTATGAAGGTATATAAAAGG
>JABUQX010036116.1:22500-25000 GCA_015478945.1 Trachelipus rathkii | reverse complement strand
TCGATTTGGTTTGTGTGTGTGCGCGCGCGCGCGCTTACGTTGTGTGTGTGTGTGTGTGTGTGTGTAAATATATATATATATATATATATTTGCACTGGCTTTTTTCGCGCCTTTTTTATCTTTCTTGTATTTGGCTAATTTTTTTTATATAAAAAGATATTTGTACTTTTAAATATTACGTAAACTGCAATTATAATCATACATGTATATATATGCATGTATGTATGTATGTATGTGTGTTATACAGTATACATGAATGAATTTTGCGATGTAGGTTTGACGTTTCGAGAGGACAGATGAGAAAATATATGATCGTTGTCAAATTTCAAAGAGTTTAGAGGAGGTATTAAAAATATAAAAGAACTATTTGAGTTCTTTTTAAAGTTTATATATATATATATATATATATTATATATAATATATATATAGATAAATACCCTTATATAATAGTTTAAATTTATATATATATATATATATATATATATATATATATATATATATATATATACAAATATAGTATATATATATATATATATATATATATATATATATATATATATACATACACTGAAAGTGTTGGCACTCCATTATTGTTAGGTGCCCATCACATCTTAAGTATCATAGCTGATCGTGATACCTTTTTATCCATCCACCTCTGTTCTGTGGAATTCTTTGCTATCATCTGTTTTTCTTTCTGTATTTAATCTTTCTCACTTTAAAAGCTTGGGTCTGCACCCACCTGAGAGGTTTGTCTTAAGATGGGCCACTTTTTAACCCCCATTGTTGAATATGGGTTTTACCCGTGAATTGTAGGAAGAAAAAATTGTGGAAGTAGATTGGGTTTGAGTTGAGCAAGGCAGGAATTGGGAGTGGAGAAGTCCTTCATTCGAAGCACCATTCAAAAGTGTGAAGAAAATTATCAACAACAACTTGTTAAGACCATCCTTTATTTAGTGTGTATTGTATAGAGGTCCAAGCAATGGTCTGTAATATAGATATACTACCTGTCTATTATCATATTATATATTATTATTATTATTATTATTATTATTATTATTATTATTATTATTATTATTATTATTATTATTATTATTATTATTATTATTATTATTATTATTAATGTTATTGTTTATCATGATTTTATTATTTCTTTAAACATTATATTATATTATTATTATTATTATAGTGATGAGAATTTTATTTGAGATACTCTACCATCTTTTAATATTCTCCTTTTTATTTTATTTGTTAATTATTTTATTTATTTTATTATATCTCATATTGTATATTTATATATTATTTATTTTTATTATATATTAAATTATATTATTATTATTATTATTGAGAGGAAAGGAAAAAAGTGCCAAAATGCATTTGGTGATATTTCATTTAAAATGTTTTAAATTCTATCAGTAGTATAACTTTCATCAAAATATAAATTTAAACAGTATGCCTCAATAGTATGCCAAAATGGTACGACAACGTTTGCATTACAATATATAATATATATAATATATATATATATATTATATATTATATTATATATATATATATATATAATATATATATATATATATTCAATAACTCACGAATATATAGTGAGCTACTGACTGATATATATATTTCTGATTTTACTAATAACCAAATATATTATATATATATATAAGCCACCCTGTCATATATTATATATATATATTATATATATATATGCTTATGTTATCCGTGAGAGTAGTGGATGCGTTAGGCGTCACCACTCACGATACTATACTCCATATGTATAGATATATATATATATATATATATAGAGAGTATTAATATATATTGAGTGAGATATATACTTATATAGTACGTTTGGTATTTATCCACTTATTAGCTTATTAATTACTCACCCTCCTCTTATAGCGTTCACTAGATCCTGAGATATTTATATACTCACCCTATATACTTAACGTTCATATACCACTACTTTTTACCACCACTCGAAAATAAATAAATATATATTCATACATAACGATAACCTTGGAATATATATTGTTATCTATAATTATACCGGGATTAGATCACACCACACCCGTGTACAATAAATATAATGACAAGATTTCATGGCGTAAAGTAACGAGAGGATAAGTAGCATAATTATATATACTATTATCAGGCATGATAATATTCCAAATTAGTTAATATTATATATAGTGTGAGCTATATATATTACTATAATACTATATATTATATATAAATATATATAATATATTATAATATATATTATTATATATTATGATAGATTGTTGAAAACCTATTAATTAGCTAAGCATGTGCCAAAATGTGTTGTGTGTGTGTTGTGTGGTGTGTGTGTGGGTGTTGGTGGGTGTGTGTTTGTTGTTGTTTGTGTTAAAAATAAAAAATTTTTTGTGCTTCAAAAATTTAAGAAATTACTGTTGAAATTTTCATGTCGAGAATTTCTCGAGGATGAACAAAATGTTTCAAAAGTTTATTAAAAGAA
>JABUQX010036116.1:10000-12500 GCA_015478945.1 Trachelipus rathkii | reverse complement strand
TATATATATATATATATATATATATATATATATATTAGGGGAGTGTTAGGTGTGAGAAGAATTGATAAATTGAGGAATGAACTTATTGGAGAGTGTGTGGTGTGAATAGGGTTGGGATTAAAAAAAAACCATTCGTTTTTTTTTAAAAAAACGTTTTTTTTTAAAAAAAGACCAAAGCCAAAATTTCTGTTTTTTTTGTTTTTTTTTAATTATTTTTTTAATATTATAAATCTTTTTAGGGTATTTAGCATTAAAATACAGTAAATACAATATGTTAAAAGAGGTATACAATATATAAAGTAGATTTTATTACTTAGTAAAGTTTTATTTGTGCTCTAGGGCATATAATTATTACTTTCACATATCTATATTATTATTATTATTTAATTATTATTATTATTATTATATCTCTTTCATAATTAGGATTACCTATATATTTTCCATTTAACCTTCTAATAATTTATAATTAAATCTATATGTTAATATATTTATATAAATTAATTATATATATATATTATAATATATATATGATATACTGTATATATATTATATAGAATATATATATATTATATATATATATATATATATTATATATTTTTATATATATATTATATATTATAATATAATATATTATTATATATAGTATATATAATAAATTCTTCATCTACTTTTTCTCCCCAAGACTGGTTGGGTAAGGTGCGTAAGAAGCATCGAAAAAGAAAGCAGTAGAAGAATATGATAAAAGTCAAAAAGAAGTCAGCTTACCTCCGCCTCTGTACGGATTATTAGTAAGGAGTCGTGAACAGTCAGAAAATCTACCCTATAGCTTCACGGGACGGAGCCTCACTATGGTAAATCGTCATGATAAGTGTTCATCCCTGTGGCCAGGTGGACACACATACACCCATCACAAACCCCGCATTCTCTCTCTATTACACCTTTAATTCTCGCCTCTGGCCAAATACAGCACATTTCTGTCTTCAGACTCGTTTTCTGACTCAATCACTTTTTCTTCGATCTCCCAGCTGGTCGGTTTCAACACCTCGCCACTATAATCCGCATTTAAAAAGACTATCAATCCATCCCTTTCACATGACCAAGCATCGAAATCATATTTTCATTTATTACTCTCGTTTACCCATTTCTTCAACCCACAACTCTCTAATATGCTTCATTCTCAATTTTAATCAATTCTTATTCACACCTAGATGCCCTAAGATTGCCATCTGAATCACAATTGAACTTAGATATTTCTTATCTAGCATAGTCTCACTATGATACAATAACACGGTAACAACATAGGTATGTAAGACCTAGCTCTAAAGACTTAGTCTATGCATTCACAGATTTTTATATGGCACGCACTTCTGGCATCCCACTATACTTAAATATTTAACTCAGACACCTGTACCAGTGCTCCCATCTAACTAACTTCACACATGAGGCACTGTCCTCACTCACAGAACATACCTTACTTATTAGTTGCTTTCAAACCCTCCTTTTAACAAGTGCCAAAGTCTCTCAAATCTCTTATTCGACACAAAAAAATTCATTCCGCATATATAGTAGGGCCTCCACTCATCTCTTCTCATCATTCTACACAACCATTTCTGATCTACGCCCACCTTCAATTCTTTTAAACACAATCCATATACAAATTGAATAAGCAAGGAGACATAACCAACCTGCCTCACTTCCGCTATTATACTAACATCACTTTGAAATTTAGTTCCTTACAAGGGCCTCACTATGTCATTACATTTTTGATTCCATTCAGAAGCTACCACAACACTATATATCACTACACTGCTAGTAAGGCTTCCTATAACTGATCAATCCCTGTTGCAATCCATAAACTTAAATACAATTTATTCTCTTTTCCCTATTTTCTCTAATATTTGCTTCAATGTAAAGATTGATCCCACACATCCTCTACTACACTAAACGCATCTTGTCTTCAATCAGTCTTCAGGTCACTCGGCGCCTCTTTTCGCCAAATACCAACAATTTCCTATTAAACTCCATAAATAATTCCTAATATATTTCTACAGTTCCTTTATATCCTTTTTAACTTATATAAGGGTAATTTATGTACTCCTTCATCCTCGAACTATACGTCCTAAACGTTTTTACCCCCCAACTTCAGATCCATCAATCAAAACTTGTCTCGTTCTTGATCATTTACGCAGTAATTTCATCTATAAATGCAGAATTTACCTTCTTCACTTATCTACTCTGAATCCATTTATCTTCTTTTGCTAATAACCTCATCCAAAAATCCTATATCTTCTTGCACCATCAAACCCACACAGACAGTATATCATCTTCATTAATGCCAATATTATACAGATTTTCGAAGTGTTTATTCCACACCTCCCCTACATCCCATTTCATCAGTTACAAAAACACCATCCCTATTCTTATTCTGAGCAGGTTCCCTTATTATAATTTAACTTTCGCGCTTGCCTTCAAAAGAGCTTCTATTCCTTTTATGTCCCAT
>JABUQX010036115.1:35000-65000 GCA_015478945.1 Trachelipus rathkii | reverse complement strand
AACGTAATATACTGAAACAAAAAACTAAACTTATTTCTAAGGATATACATGTTACCACACTTAAGCTTTATAAAGGCCGCATTTATGGAGTAAACATGCAAGATATGAAGCCTTAATACTTACCAGTACATATAAAACTATTATTATACTTCCTCACTATATCTCTTCTATTTTGCTTTTTTAGTATTTTATTTAGGGATATAAAAAACTATTAGCGTATTAGACAGTATATTAGTTTTAGTGGAATTTACTATTTTGATCCCATGGATTATTAATTCACCAGAATTTCACTTAAAAGATTACAAGAGGTTCACTTTCTAATTCAAGAGTGGTCCTATTTTGTCGCGTTTGTTGTTGAAAATTTAAGAACCAAAAAATGTAAGTGTTTAGAGGTAAATTGTAATTTTTTCCTTTCTCAACCTTTATCAACCTACCTTCTATTTCTTCTTTACCTTCTTTTTCACCAATCAATTTTACCCTAATAAGTTAATGTAATTGCTAATTTAATAAAGCCAAAAGCTGAGTTATACTTTAGAACTACAGGAACTTCTCGAAGACCAAAAAAGGTTCTTGAAAAAAACCAGAACAAACTCAAGTAAGACTTACAGTAGTTACACATTATACATATATATTATTTTTTAGTTTTATTACGCTTCCAAAGACTTTTTTGATTATTTAATCTGCTTTTAGATGTAAATTTTCGGTCAATTTGTGTAATCTATGCTAGGTCTCAACGAACGGGTTCGTTGCAAGTTCTTGATAACTCGTGCCTGTCAATATTGCAAATTATAATCAAGCTATCTCCGAGGTTTATAGCAGTTTCGATATTTTGAGTGTATTTTTAGTACAAAATCAATTTAAAATTAAGATTTATATGAACATATGAAAAATATGATAGAGAAAGGTAGAGCCACCATGGCCTATCGAGACTAGCCTATGGGCGTTTTTGTCCTAAGTTTAGTAAGTCCTATGGTATTTAATTCAAATTTGGTTGTAAGGAGAGTTAGAAAGCATGCATCATGTCCCTAACCATTCCCTTTCAGTGATTTCCTCAAAAAATTCAAGCTCAAACTTAGGCCTATGTCATTTTCAACCTTCAACCTCAAATTTAGGTTTTTTTTGGTCTTCTAGACCTTTGTGTGAAGATCATGATCGAATAGTTGTGCCTGGTGCTAATATCGTCTTTTATTTTCCTCTCAAGAATCACATTTCAAAGGTTAGACCTTGTAGGCATTAGATTAATTTTAACTTCCAATTTTTTTTTATATTATGGATAATTATTAAACACTTACAAAATTCAAGATCTAATAAAATTGGGCCTGTGGTAGGCCATTCTTTTCTATTTATTTTCCTCTTTCCTCAGAAGATGTGCAGTTTGTCCGTTGGTCAATTTAGCCAAATTTCAGCGAGATGTTCTGACCCAAGATACAGCCCTTCTTGATAAATGTTAATAAAAATTATAGCCCGAAGTCAGCTCCATTCTCCTCAAGAACAAGTAGTGAAGTAGATATTTATCTTAGAAAGAAAAATAGTCCTACCCTACAGCTTACTAATAATTGAAAGAAGCAGTTTTTTTAAAAGATCTTGTTGAGGAAGTAGAGTCCTTTGTTAAAAGATACTTAAAACAAAAGGATGCAAATATATTAAAAAAATATGTAGCGATGATAGATCGAAGTGAACTCCTTCATTCGCTGAGTTTCATAAATGAATCGTTCCCGATTTAAAAGAGCCAGAGATTTTAGGATACTCGACCAGATCAAATATTAAGTGAATTAAAAATTTAAAGGGGATCAAAATGCAACCACTCAAAAAAATACTTGCTTCTCATGATTGAGTTGAATCTGTCTTACAAGCTATAGATGTTGGTTTCTTGCAAAGCCACTCGAAATGATAGTTGGCTTAATCAACGCTTCATTTCCAAAATTTAAGAGTTCTTATGATGTAACGGAAAAAATTCAGCTGAAATGCCATTAAACTTCATCTGCTTAAAAATAAAGTTAGGGGAATGCATCTATATGAGTTTCAGAATCCTTGTCTAATTAGTGGTAATTGTATAATTAAAGCTCTTGAACTTCTAGATAAAGAGTTTTTAGATGAGCAATTTCATCTTGATGAAATTATTAAAAAGGTAATTTAATAATCTCTTTAAAACCAGTATTAGGACCCAAAAACATATAATGCGACTAGAGGTATACTTTAAAATGAATATCAGATACATTAAATTATGAAAACTATGAAGAGTGTATAACTCAAATATCTTGAGGGAGGCTTCAGGCATTAGTAGTACTTAGCCACATAGTTTTTTAGTTCCGCAAAATATACCTTAATGTATTTTTAAATAATTAAACTGCAACAAGAATTGTAATTACAAATTTCACCTGATTTAAAGTCATATATTTAACATCCTAATGACATTGAATTATCAAAAGACTATGTTAAACACGTTCAAGATCATAATTAAATGGGTGTTTATTTATCACCCCAAATAGAACATCTACAAATTTACCGCCAAAGTTTTTTTTCATTTCTCATATATTTGCATTGAATCCAGGTCGAAACTTCTTTCAAAAGCTATATCTTAAAAATATAAATTTTTAAAACATTTTGGGGGATTTTTTTTTAAAAAAAAAAAACCCCCCTTAAATTTGATTTTTTAAAAATTTAACACAAATAGAATAAAAATCAAGGAACGAAATGAGTTCCTGATAAAATCTGTAATGAATAGTTCCGTGATATACAATTCTGCGTTGCAGAATTTCAAAACTCATACTAATGAAAGTAACTTTAGAGTTTGAAGTTTCTTATATAGTATTGATTTCTCCACTCTCTTAAAAATCAAAGTTATTCAACAATATCATGTAAGTTATTGTCATGCCCGAAGGTTCATGTGATAGGAAAAAGGTGAAAATGTTTACCAAACATGAGTTAACCAATTTCGGAATCATAAGGAAAGGAGTCTATGCTGGTAATTGTTCAAAAGTACTAAAATACGGCAGAATCGTGTCCGGGGACGTGAGGAGCAACTTTCTTTCATTTGCCAAGTTTGCCAATAAAAGAAGTCATATTACAGCTCTTTGTAAGCAAAGGACAAATAGTTTCTCACCCTTCACAAAGAATATGTCTTAGCTTTATGCCCAATGAGCCAGCAGACACATTTGTATATGTTGTTTCGCCTATCAATTACCTCTAAAGGATTGTAGAGGTAACAAATTTTCTCGGCTTTCAGTTCTTCGATTGCCTAGTCGACTGTGGCTTCACAGAGGTCCTACCTTTCTAAAAAGAGTGCTTGACAAACTCAATAAATCTCGCTTGACAAACTCAATATATCTGTAGGGAATCATCAAAGCACTCCATACGAATATAAATAACCTAGTTGGTGTTACCAAAAACGCGAGTTTGAATATAACTAATGTATATTATGCCAGATCTTGTATATCCCTTTCTCTTTTGGTGTGATTAGGATCTTCAATATAATGATTTATGAGATTAAGTTCGAAGCGTAGATCAGGCCTCTTAATTAATTTGAAGAAATAAATCTTACAAATTAGGCTGTTTCTGGCTATAAAGAGTCTAATAACTAATTTTTATTGATTTGGTGCCCTGAGTAGGCATTGAGTTATAAATAGGATTAAGTATTCTAAAGTAGAATCTGACCATGATAAATGTATAGAGGGAGATCTGCTGTTTAAGTAAAGAGGCATGCTTCTTATGTTATTCTAATTTTTGGATAAATTTTGTATACATCTTAAATATGAATACAATAATCAAATAAGAGTTCCAAATCCACAATTTGAAAACCAAAATCAAAATCGACCATTCATGTTCAAAATCAAAATCACATTTTTTTGGCGCAGGTTTAACATGACTTTTAGCTAATGTTTAATGCTATATCCTTAGAAACATAATAGTACATCTTATTGTTAATCTTTAATCATTATCCTAACTAATTCGAGGTAGAGCAAGGATTAGAAAACATGTTCAACTTAGAGTCCTTAAGTATTGAAGGTATGCATAATAATAAATCTGAAAGAATCTTCTGAATAGATTGGATAAAATTCAAAGGTTCATTGGTTATATAGAGTTCATAAAGATGGAAAATCCTCATAAAAGATACTTCCATGGATTGAGTTTAAAACTTCCTTGATTGACCTCAAACTCTATAACATTGCTCTTCCAGTCTGATAGTAGATTCATGAAAATTAGAAAGATGAAATGCTCTCTACCTCGAAAAGCATATGTGAACGTTGAAGTGTCTGCTGTCACCAACGCACTATTTAGTTTATTAATTAAGAGTTAAGGTCAGAGTATCTCTTTTTGAGTATAAAAAATTATATGTGGGTTTCCTCACAGAACCTGTTATCAAAACTGCGCAGATGACAAGTATCAACAAAAAGGTCAGGCATGTGTTTTAACTGTTCTCTTAAAACTAACACTCATTTCCGATTCTCTAAATGGGAGGCCATAGACCCTGTATACTGTTATGTCTTTCTCGCTATATTAGTTAGAATATTCGGAAGTATACCCAGAGTTTCAGTGAATAAATCAGATTTGCTGATATAGTAGCTGATATAAAGTAAAGCCTCTCCCTTCAATTAAGTTTAAAATCAATATCGAACAGACCGCAATCGCTTTTGCTTTTCTTTTCGAGTGAGCGTATCTGGTTTTTGGAGATGGTTTATAAATGTAAAGGTGCGATACTCAAACCATTGTTTTCTTGCTTTCACGAGATTCCTCACCTTTCATCCTCAAATATATCATCAAGCATCATGCTCCAACCTAACAAACAACTTACTCATCAGATTTTACTTGATTTTTTTTTGAGTAAATTTATTTATTAGTGGCAATTGATCGACAAAACTATTGAAGGAATCTAATATTATCAGGTGAAGGTACCAACAAAAGAATTATGCAAGATGGGGTTTCCATTTGAGTGGACTTTAATAATGATCAATAAGAGTTGTCTATTGGAGAAGAGGACTACGCATAAGTTCACATCAGGAATCAGAAGATAAGGTTCTTGGATATATTTTTAACCTCTTACAGATAAGTTAAAACTTGCAAAATTTTCGATTAATGCTGATGCAAAAACCAAAAAAGATTGTTGTTATCAGCCGTGTCCAAGGTTTTTGATCCTTTAATCGCAAAATTATTCTTTTGACCTCTGTAAACTTTAAGAGGTCGAGTTACTAAATAAGATAAATATATGGCAATTGGAGATCTTCATTGTGTGGATAAGGTCCCTTTCTATTGTGTTTGTTGGTCTCTTTGTCTTCTCTATGTTTAAGTGAGATTGATATTAAATTACATAATATTGAAATATTAGGGTGTGCTTTCTCACCTTCTCCCTCAAACTCTTTATTCGTATTTTGTGATGATGCTTCAACATCTTTTATGGTTTTGCAGTTTATGAGTATATAGAGTCGCTTAATTGGATTATAAGTTTTAATATATTGTCAAGAAGGCCAAAGGTGGTCCACTCAAATCTAGTCTGTGTTTGCCATCTTCTGAAGTTTTTGTCTTGTGTTTTATATTTTCAAGGTTATCTCAAATCAATATTTGTCAGATCCCTAATGTTCAGTTTCAAAGCAATAAAAGGTCTTTGTTGATGTGTCTCAGCAAGATAGCTTTTTTGGCAATACTGTACCGGAAAAGAAAAAATAAAAATATTTTTTGTAAACATAGGCTTCAAAGGATAATTATCGAAATTCATAAAATCAAGTTGAACAAGAGTACAATGTATCCACTTCTTATGCTTATATCAATACTTGCTGACTACACAGACAGATGATAATATCCAGAGGTGTTCAACCTCTACATTCTATGTTCAAGATTAACTTTAGAGCTTAATATCTTCATGGATTCTTCATAGTATCAATCTCATGGCCTATTAGTAAAACTGTAAATGTTTCGTCTGCGCGCCCAAATAATGTGAAAAGGATCTTTACAATGTCACACATCTGTGGTTGTTACTCAATCGTTGTTCCCTTTAAAGACTACTCAAGGGGTTGGCATAGGCTTTTTAAACAAGGGTAGCTGTGAGAAAATATACAAAAATAATTTGAAGCAAGATAATATGGGTCTCTCTCGCGATAAGTTTGTGATCAGAAAGCCAAAATCTATTGGTTGAAGATAATGCTGCAGCAGCATTGCTTTTCTAAGGAAATATTATTTTTCCTAAATTCCGATAAAATGATATATATATCTCACACTATGTAGCATCAAATTAATTTATATCATAGATAAATAATATGCCTCAATTTCGATCCAAAGGTGCTAGAATGCACAAGACGTTATGTATTATATATGCACGAGTGTGATAAATCCATTAACTTCTTGGCAACGGCATTCATCAATCTTGTGATTTAATGCATAAGAGATCTTTTCCTCTATAGATGTCAAACACTGTGGGTGTTCAAACCATACATCACAATATTCTATTCAGAAGCTCATGCTTTCTGGGATTACCAAGGCCAGGCAGGCTCTGAAACTCTAAAAAATCGTTTTGTCAGACACTGAATAGTGATGCAAAAATTCGTGAACAGTATACTTATTAAATTATCCAAAAAGATGCACCATAAATTCGCTATAGAGTTAATTTGGTGCTCCTTTATTGAGGCATACTGGCGTGGATTTCACAGGACATCTCGTTGTAAATATTAATGATAAGGAAGTTCAAAAAATGTATCTATTGATTTTCACCTGGCCTTAATATCAGAGCTATTATGTTGATGTCCTCCCAGATATGTCCACTGAATCCTTTTACTTTCATTCCAGCGTTTCACAAATATATTTATGGCATACCTCCAATTTATACTTCAGATAATTGCAGGAAATTTCAACAAGTGAAAATATACTGGGTAGATCTTGTCTTCAGGAATGTTTCCGGACATATTGACGTATCCAATAGCATTCAAACATTACAAGCATCCATCTATTCCAGTTGGGTGGGAACAGTTTGGGAGAGAATGATACGAACAGTTAAGGAGAGTATCTATAAAACTATATGGTAAAGCTAACCTTAACCTACTTTCAACTGTTAACGAGTATTTTCAAATCAAACCAATTTATCAAATTCAAGACCTTAAACCTATAGGTCATCAGGTAATGATTTTGGGAATTACTTGCTCAAATATCTCTTTTGAAGCGTTATTTGGCAATTCAAACCTCAGATTCAATGAAGTATTAAACCCTATGTGGAAACAATATCCTCCACGTCTACAACAAGACATTAGCCATACTCTAACTGCTCAAGGCAGGAAGTTTTAGAGACTATTCAGGAAATTACGGTTATGAGTCTATATCTATTAAAATTTGCATCAGACAAGTAGAAATCTCTATCAGTCAGAGAGTGCACCAACAGAATTAAGGTTGGAGATATAGCCCTGATTCACACACCTAACAAGATTAGACCCTTGCTGAGCTTTTGGGCAGAGTTTCTGGAAGTAATTGTTGGAGATGACAATAAGATCAGTAGTGTGTATTAAAGAGGTGATGGAGACTGAACCTTTCATCATTCTAATTTGTATCTACCCATTAGAGTCTATTCTCGATTATCACAAACTCTGTCTCCAGCGTGAGAATAGAGGCTGGATTTCTGAAACAAGCAGTGATTTTCTCCTATTCAGATGGTCAAACGATGAATATACAGATCAGATTGATCCCTCAGAATGTGAAATCAGTTATTCAGAATAAAAGTAATACTGCTATTGTAGGATGTAAACCTTTTCAACATTGTCAGATAAATATGAATTGAGAGCCTCAACTTGGACTTCTCAACAGAATAAATTCTCAGCTCAATTCAGTAAAGGGATAAGTCCTCTCTAAAAACAGCTTGCTGTGTCAAGTGTCAAGAATTCTTCACAGGAATTTATCTTATTGTAAAAATTTTGAATTCGTTTTTTTTAAATGCTTTTCATTGCAACTCTTCAGTTGGAGGATATAAAAACGTATAATTATATACCTTCCTCATTATAATTTTTTTTACTCTTTGCTTATTTATAGTATTTTTTTTAGGATATAAACAATATATAGCTTATATACAGCGAGATATCTGCTTTTAGGTTGGAATCTTAATGTATTTTGTCGCCCAGGATATAATCTCATCTCGCAGAAATGATATACTAAAAATATAATACAACGAGGTTTCAACTTATAATTCAAAGAGTAAGCCTAATATATTGTCGCGGTTTTGTTAAATGCAAAAATTTGAAGAGATAAAAACCATGTAAAGATGGTGTAAGAGGTATAATTGTATATTGTTGTGGCTTTCTCAACCGTAATCAATCGGTGCCTGTATATTTCTCTTACGTTTACTCACCAATCATAGACTTTACGCCTTAAGTAATGTTAATTAATTGCTAATTCATTGCCACGAACAACAAAACGCACAATTTATCAACAGACCTAATCCTGGTGATATAAATATTCTTTTACCTTCTACTGTCACCAATCAATTTTACGCCTAGATAAATTAATGTACATTGCTAATTTAATAAGCCAAAAGCAGCTGGATTTATCTTAAGAACTACAATGAACTTCCTTCAAGGACCAAAAAAGATCTAATGGTGACATCTAAACAAAGACTCAAAGGTAAGAGACTTTATCGTTGTATAATAATTGTACATATATATTATATTTTTTGAGTTTTCTATTAACTAAAAGATCTCTGGCCATATTTCTATATAGTGTGATGATTTGTTTTGAAAGATTTCTGCGCAAAAATCGAAGAAATATCCCTCCATAAATTTATTTTTAATATATATATATATCTCTTCATATTTTTGTTTTATGTCACATTAAATAGGAAAAATACTAAGAAAGAAATACTAAGAGGTGCAAAAATTTCAAGGTTCTTTCTAGCTTGTGATGCTCCGGATGTATCCGTATTTGGATGCTAAGATATTGATATCAAAAGTCAATATAGTTGCATCACTTAGTATTATCTTATAGATTTAGTGATTTATGTATTTTGCCAATATTGGGCGTCGATAAATTGCAAGATTGCACTAAGATGCCAAAAAAACAATGGAGCGCTGTTATCTGGATAAGAGCGGTTCCTAATTTAGTCGCGTTTGTTGAAAATTAAAGATTGTAGAGAATTCATAAAATGCAGATAATTGTTTGAGGTTGGTATAAATTTACATAAGTTTCTTTTCAAACATTCCTTAACTATCAACCATATCACTATATCTTCTTTATCCTTTCATATTCACCATAAATCTAATAAATTATACACTCAAAATATAAGAATGTAAAATGCTCGTTTACCTAAAGGCTACAATGAAAAACTGCAGCGTATTCTTTGAGGTCTATTCTCTCAAAAACTATCCTTAAAAAAGAGCATAAATTACTTTGAAATATCAATTTATGGTATCATGCTCGTTCAAAATCCAATGATACATATATATTATTTTTCAGTCATATAGTGAATCATTTGTACTCTCTCAAAACCATCCAATTTACTAATTACTCCTATGAGTCTTTTATTATGATTTTTGTTTCAGTATCGAGTTATCACTTCGCTTTTAGCACACTTTCGATAAGCTGGACGAAACCATCCAAAATTATAAACTAGCACCATGATCATACTATGCAATGCCATTATTTATTCTATATAGATGAGACCATGCTTTTATCTTAATTATTCTTATATATGCCCCATGGTCACACATGGGTCCATGCTCGTACTATAAAGAATATTGTGGTCTCTCGAGATCTATCTCCTCAGATGTAAATATTGTTTGCCCGTAGACTTGATAATCATGTTTCCCTCTCTTCTGAGAATCGCATTTACTACAGAAGAAAACATTCGCTAACTCCTTCAGCCTCTCCTCATAGCTTTACCTTCAAAGCCCGAAACCAGTGTGTTGTTGCTCTACTTTTGCCACTCTCACTCTAAGGCGATATGCTAAGACTTTTCATTTAAATAAAGGGCCCAAACTTGGCACAATACTCTATTACTGGCCTACATAGTCTATGTATACAGTTTGCTTATAACTTTACGTCTGCTCTTCAACACATTTGCGATATTATTATGCCCCCAGGCATCCTTATCCTCGCCTTTATTCCTAGCTTTCCAAACACTGATTAATACTTTCAAATTGGCGTGCTCTGTATTGTCACACGTCTAAATCTTTTTTGGTTCTACAGACTGAAAGCCAATACACCCATATTCTGATGATAGCGTGTAGTTATGAAAACTTGAGATTTAAGTTAAGCCGTTAGGTGGAGAGAAACCCCCTTAGCATTTTCTATTGGAAAATTCGCATTTGTTTATTTTGCTGGTAATGGCCACAAAAAGATTTTAACTCAAACGATCATTATGAATGCTTTTCATATACATCCGGTTACACATATTTACATAAATTTAGTCGGTTTTGAGCACGCAACCATTTATGGTTCATCTTGATATATTTTAGAATAATATATCCAAAAAATTCCTGGATCTTAATCATTTATATTATAATTGATAGTAATTTTTACAATGCGGCCAGCAACACTGTAGACTCTTGTTTGGGGTACACCATTATCTTCTCATCTAATTTTTCCATGATGACTTAATGCCATTTGTTGTAACACTGTTTTCTATATTTCGCACATACACTCTAATTATAATCCAACCATGTAGCACTTCACATATTACACATTAGATTTGCTCAACTAAACTTCTTCATTCAGTCCCATATGTTGGGGAACCTTACAAAAGCTTGCTAAAGTCATAAATATTATGATATCATAATAGGATATCTACGCTCGGTTTCAATGCAGTCAGTATCGTATCATTTAAAATCTAAAAAAGTTTATGTTCTGGAATGATATACCTACCCTTGGTCTGAAACCATGCTCGGGTAAGTTCGTACTCAAATACCTTGTTATCTTGTCTAAATAATTTCTCTTTATGTACCTTTCATGTTAAGCTTTTCAGAACCTTTTCAACCAGAGATGGATTAAACTAACTGGCCTTTAAGTTTCCCAATCTTCGTAGCCTTACTACCTTTTTTAATAAATATAGGCCACAGATGCTGAGTGATATAGTATATATAGTGGTTCTAATTATTATTGTTACCTTTCATAATGTGTATAGCATCGCTTAAAATTCAAATACAGTGCCTTTGAAAATGCTGACTCGATTCTCCTTCTCTGAGAATTCTACATTATATATATACCAGTCAGAGAGCATGCGCTAAATTAATACTAGGAGCAATATGAATATACCAGTAAACGCTATGTATCTTTTACCTCAGAATATTCTCAAATTCCTTGTAAGTCTAATTTTGTTACATAGACATACAACAAACGTTTGAACGATAATAGTGCCTTTTTGCACAACAAATGCCTGAGTAACAACGATAATATGAAATCTAAGCATTGATAAATGTTGACCAACTCCTATGATTTCTGAACTATAGACTTAAAATTTTTGATCAATTTTAATTGAACCAATATAAAACAAGACTAATACTTTTAAATATATTATATATAAAATGCTTTGATAATCTCTCTCTCTCCTTTATTTTGTTTTAGCTTAAGTTATTTCTGGCCATCTCTATCTTATGAACGTGTTCTTATTTTTTTATTTTTTTATTTATTTTATTTTCTTTTTGTTTTTGTTTCTGTTGTGGAAATAAATCGGGAGATAAAAGCCATTCATATTTTGATTACGGCGAACGATTTTACGGCCAATAAAAATAAAGGTCAGTTGCAGGTCATTCACACTCTCAGGGTCAGGTCACTTCTCTTTTTCGTTTCTAATTAACGCTTTTGCAGTTCATCATCTACATCCGTGTCAGGCTTGAGAGATATAAATTTGTCTCTATTATTATTAGTTTTTCCTCTCACCCAATTATATCACCAAACGAGTTGTTTGGTCTTCAATTAATTTCTTTATCCAGTTCAGTTATATCAAAGTTAATGCTCTCAAAATAAGATTGGTATTAATTTCTGACATTTACGGTAATATGTGAGTATTCTCTCTCCTATTGTAACCTGGCATATTTGGCGTTACAGATACTCACATTCATATTAAATAAATTATACTATGGTCTCTAAAGATCCTAGATTTTTCGGATTCTCAAACTCTAATCATCATAAATCACATTACTATTTACATCTATGTTTATGTATAGATATTAATTATGATATCTTAAACATGTATGCTAATACGTAGTCTTGTAGGTTATCTAATATATAATAGGACATCTGGCTTCAAAATGGTTATGTTAGTATACAATTTATAATATCAAAATAACGTATGTTATCTGATATACTAATTGAATCCCACTGAATGCCAGGAAAAATTAAAATCACCATTATGGACTGATTCTATGTTCATACTTTGTGGCTAATGTTGCACTCATTTTTCTGTGCGATGTCTGATCTCCTTCGCAGATTAATTCGTCTACAGCTTGGCTAGGCTTAGTGATGGGTACTCATAATAGTTTAATGTAGGGTACTCAATATACCCATTCAGATTCAACATCCATTTAAAAGCTTTAAAAATCAAAACTTTTAATTACAGATGATATTGCTTTTAACAATAATATAGTAGCCACAACCATTACCATGATCTTCCGCTATCGCTGGTGAATAAATAAAGTGACGGATTATAGTTATGCCAATACTGATGTCATATTCCTGAAAGATCGATGTCATCTAAATAATTTCCATTATATTAACCCATATATAGCATTTAATAACCCCATTATAACCCTCATTTAACTATTCATATAAATACACTGATTACAAGTATAATTAACAATAGAAATTATATAGGAGACAGTAAAAAGATCATGGGACTTACTCGAGACCATCTCAGTGGTATTATTGACTTAGAACTAGTATAATTGACCTAATGAGCAATCTATGTTATGGGTTCTGTATCTTTAAGATTTGTTCTTCGACATAATTGAATTCTTCTATTTTTTTTTAAATAATTTAGGTCTTTTTAATAATAAAAACTTTTTATATATAATTATACTATGCCTATTATATATTATATTAATATTACTTATATTAACAAAGTAGTAGTTATATTATATATAAAAGTATAATATATATATATTCGTATAGTTATATTATATATATATATTATATATATTATAATATATATATATAAATATAATATATATACTATATATGTACTAAAACAACCCCCATACAAATAATTATCAGTATACTGATAAATATTATTAATATATATATATATATATATACTATATATATAAATATATATATAATACTATTAATATATATACGGTTAGATATATAGATGAAAGGTACATACAATGTAATTATGATGTTTATAATATTTAATAGTATATATTAATAATATATATTTAATTATAATCATATATTTAATATATATATTAATTAAATATCTATTAATATATATATATAGAATTTTATATTATATACTAATATAATTAATTTCAATAAAATTTTCACGAACAAAATCAGAAATGATATATTATCAAAGAAATCTCTTATACATATGTGCTTCCTTGCTTCTATATCAATATTTATTATATTGTTAGATAAAAATTGTATATTAATATAGGATATATTAGTAAGTAATTGAATATTTATTTTCATATTCTCTTTCTCGTTTCTAATCTCTTATCACATACGTATCTTTTATTATCTTTTACATGTCAATAATAATAATTTACCTTAACTATAACACTTTAAGTATACGTAGTAGTTATTAACTTAATAGCCTCTAGGTCTGTAATACGTAGTTACTTTGGCTAGCTAAGAGCTAATCTCAAAAAGCAGGATGGTCACTAGAAAAATATCAATTGAATTTTTTTCAGCTTGATCTGACTGAGTTTCTTAGGGATCGATTCTTTTTGCTTTTTTGAGATTTGTGCCTACTATTTAAAGCAAAGAACAGAATTCTTATTAACTTTTAATATCGAAGAGATTTAACAGCAGTTGCTAATAATACAAAATTAGTGTTTAACTGACTCATACTAATATTATGTTCATAAAACTTACTTGTGTCACTATCGGGGACTTGTCACTCATTGTCTTATTAAAAATCGCTGAATGTTTCTTATATTATTTTCTGATGAAAATATTATAACTTTTTATACAAAATAAGAGTTGTTTATAAGTAGTGTTGAGTGTGATTTCATTTTATGTCATAGTTCTTTTTTAAAACCTTATAATTTTGAACTCAGAGCTAGGGCTAAAAATTGAAAATTAAGACTATGGTTATTGCGATTATTAAAAATATTGATATTGTTTTTACAAAATGGAAAATAAACTAATAGATTATATTTCGCGTGAAAGGTCGGACGCAGAATACTCAAAAATCAAAGATTGATTTTTCCTGAAAGATAAAAAAAAGTCACAACCCTGCTCAAATAGAGTGCAACAGTAAGATACGCGACTATATGATTGATATCACAATTGTTTTCAATCTCATCATGTGGAACATTTTTAGCGTAACAAGTAGTAATATGTTAATTAACTACTATATTACTTAATCTTACTAATATATGTATAAGGTACAATGAGTATAATATATAAGTAAGGTAATAAAATATCTACACTTCCAGAATATCCTACCTAATATATTGTAATGATAAATGATTTAACTATAAGGTAAGGACTGTCTCAACGATTTTACTATAGTATATATATATAATATATGTATATATATAATCAGAAGGTGGCGACGACCTATAAATTTTTTCTTGTAGTGCGCCTGCGCCCCAATGCCGACGTTGAAGTCTAGTGCGGTTTCCTTTTTAGCGCCGTATGTCGCTCTTATATTATAAATGTCGACCATCCAGCGCCTATGCAGCCTTTTGCGGCCTTGCGCCTTTGCCGCCTGCGCATTTTCGCCGGCGGTGGCTGTTTGCTAAAATTTATCTGCAAAGGATACAACTTTAGTGCGATATAAAACGCATGCTGTTATGTATACGGAAGAAAACACAATTTATTAATTATTCCTGTAATTAAAACACCAGTAAATTAAATATCTACACGTCCTCTAATCCTCCTCCATGTCGTTGATGGTCCACGTTTAATCCACCAGGAAGGTTCCAACACGAGCGCTGCAGAAGTTGCAAAATTTCAGGAGCCATAGTTGCAATTTATTTGTTAGGTTGAGCTTACTGAACTAGTTTATTATAAGTATATATATAGTGGTCTATATATTATATATATATTATATATATATATATATTATATATATATATATATATATATATATATATATATATATATATATAGTTATATATATATATTAAATGTTAGATAAAATAAATGAATGCTGCTTTCAGTTTTGTGTAGGTATTATTATATTAGAAAAATAAATACTAGATAGTATCATACTTATATAAGTTTTACCTGGTATTTGTAGATTGAATACAAGCTTAGCATGCTGTGCTAAGGTCTGAGTGTCTAAGAAGGGTAAAAAAATAATATGTGCTTTTTTCTGTTCTATAGGCGCGGGCTAATAGGGCGGCAGAAAGGTGTGGAATGTGTTTAGATAGTGCGGCCTAGATGCATTAGTCTCGGACCTTATTATATTTAACAATTTGGGAATTAAGTATGTGCCGTGATGCGCCTTTGCGCCTCACGAATTGATAGTGCGCATTAGGCGCATTAAGGCTGCTCTCAAACTTCTACAGACGGTGGCGCAGACGCCCAGCTCTGATATATTTATTTATATTATAATATATACCATACTAATAGAAGTACTATTGACATCTATATACAATATAAATGCATACGGTGCCTATAAAATATTATAATATAGTAAATAAAATGAGTATTAGTATTAGTGATAATATAATATATAATAATCACAACTATATTTTAGTTTCATATATACTCATTAGTTTCCTATGGGTTCCTATCACCCCTCCTAACTACCTCATCCCCATCATACTCACATTCAAATTCCAACTATAGTATTGTATATACAGTTTTAGATAGATTTCTTAGTACTTACAAGGTAACTTAGATGATATATAAGAGACTCTATCAACATAACACGATATTACCTACGGACTCTCAAAATAGTTCTGCTGCTCACCTCACGGTAGATCTATTCTCTCAAGTGACAAGACAATTTATTATAGCATTATATAGATATGCTCCATCTTGAAACGTAATGAGACCCAATTTCGCAGTACGAGATACAAATGCAGTTAATCACCTATGCTATACAGAACACCTGTTCCTAATTTGACTTACAAATAATGAGGAAATCATACGTTTCAATACCACATTAACAACATTCTTACCACCACACTATTTTTTCAAAATTACTAAAATCTAAAAAATAAACCTAAATTAATACTACTTTTCATATTTCAAATAGTTTTACAATGATTCCGTAAAAAGCTTTAAGAGATTTTTTATTTAGTCTCATAGAACAACGACGAGAGTGGTCAGAAAATTAAGGACGAAAGCTTACGAGTCATTACATCTTATGAGATGTTGTGAAAACTTTTAAAGTAAAATTATATGATAAATATCATGACATTTACTTTGGTCTAGCTAACATACAACTCTGGCTCGTATATAAAAAATGTCTGATACTTAATTGATATACTAGTATATAATGAATAATAGTATATATAAATATATATATATATAAATACGGAATCAATCAGATCCTGATATTGTAGCGTCGCTCTCTTTATCCGTATAATAATATATATTAATATGTTAATTTACATCTTATATATATAAATAATATATTATATATTATAAAAATTACAGGGTAATTAAATAAATACATTCTCCATTTCATTATAAATATAAAGTAGGTTCCGTATGCAAACACATTTAAGAATGTCAGACAAAGAGAAAATGCTATATGATGTTTTACTCATAATATATATATTATAATCCAGAGTGTATGCTCTCTTAACATATTTATGTATAGGTGGTTCTATAGAGAAGACTTTCGGCGTCAGATATTGTAATTCAGTTTTTAATATATATCAATAGTTTATCAGAAGATACGCAGGTGTTTGCTCGTACACAGAGTTTGCGATATAGGATTATTTGGCGAGCTGACTATACGCAATCGGCTAAGCGCGCTCAAATATGGTATCGCAGTGCGGCACACATTTTAAAAAGGCGACATAAGCAAGAGGGCGCATCAGGCTATATCTCTTAGAGCCCACATATGATTTACTCTACGACATTCTTATAAGTAACAAAAATCAAAAGCATTTCTTTTATGTGACTTAAAATTAGTTTCAGATGATGCTTTAGATAACGCTTGGCAAAACTATGTTTATCAACTTTTTACGAACCAGGATGTGTAACTAAGATGTACAAATAGTATACTAGTATTATATATCATTATATATATATATGTAGTCTAATTCCCAGAAATCCGATTCAGATAAATCGTTTTCCTAATTATATTATTTTTTTGTTTGTATCTTATCGTGTCTCATCCGCTGCTCGGAAGAATGACACACACACACACACGCACGCAAGCACGCACGCATGTACGCACTCACGCACACCTTGTATGCACTCATGAAAGTGTGTAAGCACGCACACAGACACTCAAACATAAATTGCGTATACATATACGCATATACACGATATGTGTAGTATTGATTTTTGGATATATCTTCTAATGTGTGGATAAGTTTAGGGGCGGATGTTGATGCTTTTATCTGTAGATGAAGAGATGTAGATGTGGATTTGGATGTTTAAATATTTTTGGATGTGAGTGAGGATGCGGATGCGGATGTGTATAAGAAGTAAATGAAAATGCGGATAGGAACTACATGACGGTATGGATGTGAAAATGGATGTAAATGAGGATGGAATGAAGATGCGGTTGCAATGAATGTGGATGTGGAGGAGGATGAGGATGAGGATGAGGATAAGGATGTAGATTATACACTAATTTCGAATCTGGGGTCATGATTCTACCTCGGGTCTTGCTCTGACACCCGTTCTAATCCAGCTGCAGATTTGTTTTTGATACGAAACCTACTTTGGATCTGGATCCGGGTCTACTATTGTTCCGGACCCGGTTCTAAATCTGGTTCCAAATAAACAATTTATAGTTACAAAGTTCTATTCACTAGGAAACCTACTTTAAATCTGGGTTAGGGGTCTACTTCTGGTTTTCTTCTGGGTTCCGTTCTACATCTGGTTTCAAATAAACGATTTATAGGTGCAAAGTTCATTTCCATCTTCAACCTACTTTGGATCTTTTTCTCCTCAAACCCCATGGTTCGATATGGAGCTGTTCTCGCGCCATTCAGAGACCTTGCTTTGCGTATCGGGCATGAAAAACTCTCGTTCTCCTATCACTCTTACTAATTTTCATTCCGTCGGAATCGTTGCAAAGTACTATTTCAGGCTAGCACACTTCATTAAAAAAAGAAGGTGCAGCCAACCTGCTTGGTTCTACTACTGATAAAAATTTCTGACTCCTTGCCAAAAACAAAAACATCAACAACTTTTGTTAAATCTGCCTTCCCCCTTATTCGCTCTGGACGTCTAGTTGCTAACTTCCTTCTGAAAGGCCAATACTCTTCGGCCTCCTTTTCATCATCTGATTCTGGACGATTCTGCATTCCTCCTCCTACTCCTTCTCCTCTCAGGTTTCCCATTCCCCTACCTGTGATCACACATGATCGTGTGCATGGGATCCTAAGATCTATGAACGCCAGAAAGGCTAGTGGCCCGGATGCATTCCTCCCCGTGTTTTGGAGTGTGCTTCTGAACTGGCGCCAGTCCTTGTTCAACTCACTACTCTCTATGTCTTAACACTAATACTTTTCCTTCAGTGCTGGAAGCGCGCGCTTTTGTTCAACCGATCCAGAAAAAAGGTAGCCGTTCTGATCCTTCAAACTTCGCCCTATAGCTCTCACTTTATTCTATCTAAAGTCTTTGAAACTCTCTTTAACTCTCATTTCCTGGATCATCTGGAGTCTCCATCCCTTCTTTCTAGTTCGATCAGTATGGTTTTCGACTCAAGGTCACTCCGGTGACATACTTTTCCTATCTAACTGAATTATGGTCTTCTGCCCTTAGGGACCATTTGGAGTCTTGCGTGGTGGCGCTTGACATATCCAAGCTTTTGACGCAAGACAGGTTATTGCAAAACACGCGTCGCTGCTCTTCGAACCGAAGCTCCCTTCGTTGGTTTCCTCCTTTCTCTTTGCTATACTATGTCTAGTTTTCCTCTCCGATCGCGTCAACATATCACAGCACCGCTTGATGGAGCGCACTCTTCCTCCTTTCCTGATTATTGTGGGTTCCTCCGAAGGTCGTTTGTCTCCACTTGTGAATCCTAAACTTTTCATCAACATCTACCTCAGCTTAACTATCTAAACTCAGTTACTCCTACGCCGATGACTCAACTCTCCTTCTTCTACTTATTTCAAAATCTGCTCCCTCTGTTGCATCATGAGCTGCCTCTCGATCTCTTCCCTTGTTATGGAGTATTGCAGCCAAATCTGGAGATGAATTCCCCGGTGGGGTCCACCGCCACACTAGTAAAGTTCACACTCTTTAAAACTCTAATCGTATTCCTCCTTCCTTGAGGAGAGGTCTTGTGACTCCTCCTTTGACGGCCTCTAACGTCTCACCTGTGCATACACATAAATCTGTCTCAACATATCATTGGCTTGGAAACCTCATATTACAATGGTGGAAGGTGGCCTCAAAGAACTGGGAACTTCTTTCAGGTGGGAATTTTTTTCCTGCTGAACATTACTCCAGTAATATAGGCCTTATTTCGCCCTTGTAGGAGTACTGTTCTCACATCGGGGGGGCTCCGGCTCCACCCTCTATTGGATAGAGTTGAGTCTAAAGCTAAGGGACTAATAAACTGTTCCGTCTACAAACTCCCTGACTCTATCTCTGCACATCACGTTTGGCGCACTCCTCTCCTTTTCTATAGGTACTACGGGGGCAAGTGCTGGGAGCTGACCTCTCGCATTCCACACCCTGGCCATCGCCCTCGATCACAAGGGGTGCATAGTGTTGCCAGTGAAGTATGAAACCCCAGACTTGCTCGTCGTGGTGCCTCTTTCTTTCAGCTACTCTGTTCTGAGGAACTCCTTGCCTCTTCTGTTTTTCCAACCTGTATTTTAATCTTCCCCTCTTTAAAGCCCAACGTCTGCGCTTCCACCTGAGAGATTGCTTAGGGCTGGATTGGTAGGTTTCTATGTTTATCTTCTGCCCCCTTCCTTGAAAAGGGCCCAGCCCGTGGGTGGTGTTGACTGTAAAAAAAAAAAAAAAAAAAAATCTGCAATGTGTACCACTTCATTTTCTCTTAGGTCTGATTTATAATGCGAAGATCTGGAAAAAAAAAAGCCGTCAACGCTAACTTTGTTAGAGGTAGTAGTAAGAGCAGTAATAGCCAAAATGCCAGTTCATTGTACAATGTCTGGATACTTTCGATGGCTCTTCTAATTAAGCTCGAATTTATATCAATTTCAGCTTCAGTTCAGGCAGCAAAGAAATTTTGTTAAAAGTTATGGAATATTGTAGAATGAGAGAAGAACCTTACCGTTTTCTGAACCAGATTCTACGCTTCGGACTAAGTTTTTCAATATCTAGAAGCTTTCATATCCTCTTCTTCTGAGCTTTCTGAAAAATGACTTAGGAAGGTAGTAATGGGGATAGTAGTTGTAGCTTCATCACTGTTCAGATGTATCCTTTTCATTTTGAACTTTTTGCAACCCTTTAATACAAAATGGCCACTTAAAAGTGCAGATTTACCTTTTTGTGATTTTCAATTAAGCTCACCTTGTAGATAGAACAATATAAAACACAGCAAGCTAGTACAATTATCATTCAAGAGAGAAATGTCTCTCGTACATGGAGTCTTTTTATTTCGTCAGAATCTAAATATAGATGTATAAGGTTGAAGTGAATTTATAAAATATAATTTCAAAATTGAAACAATTAAATTGCAGGTTAAAAAAAAATTCGAAGTTTGCAATTGCAATTTTGTGATGTGGAAGTCGCAAGGTCAGTGAACTTGTATAAGTGATTGAATCAGGATTTCACCCAATCATAACCTTTGTTCCAGTTCAAAATTTTCTGACTCCAAACTCTACTCTCTTGAAAGTTACCGACTCCGACCTTTTAAAATTACCGACTCCGACTCCGACTCCGACTCACCCTTTTCAAAATTACCGACTGCGACTCCGACTCCACTCTCTTCAAAATTAAAGACTCCCCGACTCCGCGACTCCGACTCCACAACCCTGGTTTTTAGCCCCCCATTTTAACCCACACCTAAAAATGGACATAAAATTCTTAATTTTAAGACAATTTTGATTGGGAACAAAGCAAATCGCAACTTTTTCTGAACTCTAAAACGTCGTTTCAGGGTGTTTTTCTGTGTCTGTAGTCATTGTTTCAGAATTTTCATTTTTTAAAAACCTATTTTTTTATTTTTTAGCTTTAACTCCTACAACTTTCTTCGAAATGACTTTAAACTTGAAATATGCATAGATGGGTCCAATTACGTACAAAATGAACGAAGTATTTTTTTTTATTTTTTGAAATTTGTGTTCAGCAATTAAAAGCAAAAAAAGTTGGTGTTGAATTTCGACATTGCTGAGCACAAATTTCAAAAAATCAAAAAACTACTTCGTGCATTTTGTAGGTAATAGAACCCCATCTATGTTATATTTTCAAAATTTGAAGTCATTTCGTAAAATAGTTTAGGAGGTTGAAGCAAAAAAAAAAGTTCCCAAAAAATAGGTTTAAAAAAATGAAAATTGTATGAATAAAGAATTAAGCCGCATAAACAAAAAACACCGAAAACGGACGTCTTAGAGAAAAAAGTTGCCCGGGTTGCTCTGTTCCCCATTCAAAATTTTTGAAAATTAAGAATTTTAGTCCATTTTTAGGTGGGCTAACATGGGGTGCTGAAAACTCAAATTGGCCACCTGCTCTTAGCAAACTTATAAGGAAGATTTTAAAGATTATTATTCTTTCTCATTATAGAAAGAATAGCCCTGGGGAATAAGTTAGAAGAAAGGATAAGGAATGTCTAATATACAAAATTTGTGAATATTTCGGGAGGTTCAGGTTCTGGAACTCAATACGCCGACCCTAAGTTCAGGGGAATGTGATTGAATAAATTAAGCTCGCAACATAAACTTTGAGGTGATGACATTCATATTATTATATCTTATAGAGCTTTAAAATCACTTATAACATTCTTAGTTTCTTCGATGATTCTACTGAAATTTTGCAGTGCTGAAACAGTTTAAATTAATTTCAAAGTGATGTATCTTCTTTTATCTTTAAGTCATAATGGCACCTATCTTCAGTTACTTTATAATGTTCTTAGCAATTTATCTTAACTAATCTCTAGCAGAAGATAGAAAGTTTAAATGTTTTTTTCATTGACTTATTAGATTACTATAGAGATTTTTGGCATACATTATAAATTGAATTTTCTATAGTATTACATTTCGCTACAGCTTAGCATTAATTAATATCTTGAACGAGTATTTCATCTTTTTTTATTTACTATTTAATTAATCCTTTAATTTTTTTTACTACATCTAACCATGGAATATTTTAAACAAAAAAGCAGCAAGTGGTTAATGATGTTAAGAATAACTTCCTTACCTTCACTTAATATTGTCAATTGATCTGGCTCAGCATCAGATTCCCTGACGACGTTAAACGTCTGCCAGAAAATTTCACTTTCAGCTTGGCTTTTCGATTCATCTTCAATGATGAACTTTGGAACCCAAATATCATTCTCATTTGTTACGATGTTCATATCTTCATGTGGACCCAAAGACTCCATAGTGAGTCTTGAATCTCTCCATTGAAGTGTAATAAGGGTCACCAAACGCATGTAGGACTCGATAATATCAAGGGGAAAAAATTGCACAACCGTAATCGATAAATTCACCTGAGCAGGTTGCTTTCCTATTTTGGGAGGAGGTATCTGAAATTTGCAAAGTAAATGAGAGATATAATAACGTATGATAAAAGAAAATATTACAGGACTTGAAAGGAAAATAGATAGGAATGAGAATTTAAGATTTATTTCTGATAAATTTACTGGAAATTTAGCGTCAAGCAAAAAGTTATTATAACAGAATTTTATAAGGACTTTATAAATATTCAATATTCACAAATTTCATAAATCTTTGGAAAATGGGACCTTTAATTATGTATTATCTTAATATTTAAATAATTTAAAAATATATATTTCCCAAATTTAATAAATCTTTGGAAAATGGGATCTTTAATTATGTATTCTCTTAATATTTAAATAATTTTAGATGCCCAAAATGATATGTAACAAAACAATAGCAAATTACCGCTTTAGAATAACTTTGTGGCACAATAGCAGTATTGCAACCTACTTCATCACTTCTGTCTGGGCAATTTTCTTCGATGTCGCATCTCTGGAATTTGGGTATACAAATTCCATCTCCACAAGTGTATTCGGAGATGTTGCATGAAGTTAAAAAAAGATCAAGAGTTTGGTCATGACAAGCGTCCCCTTTTATATTCCATGAACGACGTCCAAATGGATATTGTGTATCATCTGTTATCACCATTTCAGCTTTTAATTCTTTGATATTGGGATTTATAATATTCCATGTCCCATTCTCCCATATTATATTGGAACCTCGAAGACCTTGAAGCTTTGGCTTTTTGTTGTGGTAACCATGTATCTCGTATGTGATATCAATAATTGAATGAGAGCAGAGACCTCTTAATCTAAAATTTGGCAAATTATTAAAACTACAAGTCACACATGATTCAACATCACACGCTAGCTTTACCCACTTCCCGAGTAAATGCGTCTCTAGGAAGGTGCACCTGGGATCATCTAAGGAGGTGGAAACCCCTGATTTGAAGTTTGTGTATCTCGTAGGGGTTTTCTTTTCATTGTGAATCCATTGCAGTGAGCCGTTGATGACCTCTGCTCTTATTCCAACCCACATATAAATGTTGTAATCATTAGAACATACATCTAAAAATGGTTTAGTAATTGTTACAAACAGTTCGTTTTCTTCTTTGTTCGTTGGAGATGTAATTTTACCTTTCATGGTCTTGCAAAGGTGAGTAGCACTCTTGAAATTTCTTTGCTCAGGAAATACAACAAAATCCTGAAAACTTACATTGCAGATAGAACTTGTTAATATATTCGTGAAGTTTGCAGAACCATAAGTCTCCCATTCCTTATCAAAGTTATCAAACGTGAGATGAGGAATCTGTAAATTTAATAATCCACAAGTTAAAAACGTTTTAACTATTATATCATCAAACACATCCATAGACAGAATATAATTGGCAAAGTAGCCTTGGAAGGTTTCTTTTATGGCGAATCCACCGAGGACCTCATTTTGCTCAACTCCAAGTACAATTGTTCCATCACTCTGAATTTCAAAAACTTCCTCAGTTTGAGTTCCATTTTGAAGATCGATTTCTTCTACAGCCTCGTTTAAATACAGTTTTGCTCTACTGGTTTCCAAATTTATTGTTATGCAGATATGTAGCCATTCTAGAAAGGTATCCAAAAGCTTAAATGGGCTTGACACGAATTTTCTTCTGCCATTGCAGCATGAGAACACAATTGATTGATTTTCAATATCCAACCCTGCAGATAAACGGAAATTTTTGAGTTAATTTTTTTTTTGTAAGTAATGGGCATTTTATTTTGCAATAATAATTACTTTATATTAACAAGTCATTTAATATAAAGCAAACACACAAAATTTTCCTAAAATATTCTTTCTTTATTTATACACATTTCTACGTCATAACAATAACTAGAGTACATGCTTCATTGGAACCTGTAATTAAAGATAATTAAGTAATAAATTCTCTCGCGACCTCCATAGAAGATAGTTGGCAAAGAAAATACTCTATTAAGAAGGGTACTCCTTATTTGTGATACGGTCATGACACATAAACTTTAAATTTAAATTAATATTACGAAGTTTTCTTTAAAGTTCTTATATTCTTAATTTTTAAAAGTGGAAGTGATAAGTATTTTTGTAAAGATAATTGTGTTCAATTAAAGTGCTTTTCATTATCGTTAGTCTACCTGTCTATCTAGAGGAATTTAAACATTATGTTAAAGTTTTCAACTTTACCATAGATTAATTACCGTTAAATTACGTTATAGGAAAAAAGATATTACCAACTAAACTAGGCCCAATTTGAGTAGTTGTGTTGGAAGAAAAAAGAAATGAGTGGTAAAGACGGCAAACCAGGGTCTATGCCTACTAGTTCTAGTATAGAAAAGGAAACTTTTCCTCTGTTCTCTAGTAATGCGAGTACTAATGATAGTTGTTTTATAAATTCAGGAGAAAATTTACTAACAGAAATAATACATGCAAAAAAAATCTTAGGCTTTATTAATGACGCAAGCCATTGGATCCAAGTAAATTCTAATTACTTGTATCGAATAGTTAATTTTTTGGCTTTGGTCATTCAAAGAAGAGGAGTTTGGATATGTTTACACAAAAAAAAGATGCAGCAGCTTTAAATACAGGTAGTAATAGTAGTTTAATAACATATAAACAGTCAGAGATGCATGATTATATTAATATTTTTTATATATACAGACAATTAATCCTCATCAGGTATTTAAAAAAATTATTTCGGGAGGTCAAATCAAATCTGCAAAATATTGTAAATCAGGAAGTCTATTACAAGAAACTTTCACTAATGTACAGACAAAACGATTATTACAGGCGAAGTCCATTATAAATGAAACTGTGCCTATAGATTTGACCAATGCAAAATATTTGAATACAATTCAAGGAACTATCTTGACTCAAGAATTGGCCATCTAAAATGAAAAGGAAATGCTGAATTATCTAAAACCTGACAATTTTGTATATGTCCAAAGAATTTATAAAAGAAAATAAAAGATTACCACAAATATTTTAATTCTGACCTTTGGATATGCAAATTTGCCAGAGCGTTTGTTTTATGGATATTTATGGTATTAAATTAGAACCTATATACCAAATCCCTTTTAAGATGCTGCCAATGTCAAAGGTTTGGGCGTGGTAGTAAAAATTGTAAGAGTACTACAGCATTTGGATTCTGTTCAGAATCCCATAGTATAGAAATATGCGCTTGAAATTGCGAACATAAATGTTTTAATTGTAAAGAAAGTCATCCAAGCATACTTTAGAAATTGCACCCATTTTTTCAGAGAAAAAGAGATAGTCAAGATAAAAGTAGATCAGAAAACTACATTTGATAATGCAAGGAAATTTTTTAACAGGCAGTGTGAAGTATTACATTCAGGACTTTCAATTTTAAAAAGGAAATATGCTACTACAGTTGGAAAGTCAATTGGAAATTTATATATATATATATATATATATATATATATATATATATATATATATATATATATAAATATATATATATATATATATATATATATATATTATTGTTATTATTATTATTATTATTATTATATATATATATATATTATATATATATATATATATATATATATATATATTATATATATATATATATATATATATATATATATATATATATATATATATATATATATATATATATATATATATTATATATATATAGAAAAATATATATATATATATATATATATATATATATATATATATATATATATATATATATATATATACCTATATATATATATATATATATATATATATATATATATATATATATATATTATATATATATATATATATACATATATATATATATATATATATATATATAAATATATATTACAGTTCACCACCACTCACGGGCTGAGACCCTTTTCAAGGAAGGGGCAGAAATTAAATAGAAAACCCCACCCAAGCCCAGGCTTAACGCAAATCTGTCAGGTGAGCACAGACGTGGGCTTTGAAGAGGGGAAGATTAAATACAGTTTGAAAAACAGAAGAAGGTAAGGAGTTCTACAGAACAGAAGTAGCTGGAAAAAAAGAGGCACCACAACGAACAAGTCTGGGGTTTTCAATACTCTCTCAATATTCATGCGAGAGCAAGGCACCCCTTTTGATACGAGGGCGGTGCAAGGATGGTGGAATGCGAGAGATCAGCTCCCTCGAGCATCTACATCGCAGATGTTCAAAGGAGTTTGAAAGATGGGGACAGTATATTAGTCTCTTAGCTTTAGACTCAACCCTATCTAATAGAAGGGTGGAGCCGGAGCCCCCCAAATGTGAGAACAGTACTCCATACAAGGGCGAATAAGGCCCTTATATAACTGGAGTAATTGTTCAGAGGAAAAAATTCCCGCTACCTGAGCAGAGTTCCCAGCTTCTTTGAGGCCACCTTGGCAACCACTGTAATATGAGGTTTCCAAGACAGTTTGTTGTTTATGTTGAGACCAAGAATGTTTATGTTATTCACAGGTGAGACGTTAGAGCCGTCGAAGGAAATGGGAAATTTTGGAGGTGCTTTTGAGAGACAGATATAAATAAGTTGAGTTTTTAAAGAGTTGAATTTTACAAGGTTGCGGTTACCCCACCGGGAAATCCCATCCAGATCGACAAGAATAGAATTGAAAAGCTAAAGACGAGAGGCGACTTTAGATGCAAAAGAGGGAGCAGATTTGAAATGAGCAGAAGAATGGAGAGTTGAGTCATCGGCATTGGAGTGATAAGAGTTAGAAGTACAGCTGAGGAGATCGTTGATAAAAAGTAGGAATAAAGTTGGCGATAGAACAGAACCTTGAGAAACACCACAATTAACAAGAAAGGAGGAAAAGGACGGTCCAGCAACGAGTGCTGACATGGAGCGATCGGGGAGTCGGGGAGAAAACTAGACAAGAGTAAGCAAAGAGAAGGAGGAAACCCAAAGGAAAGGAGCTTAGAGAGCAGTGAAGCGTGCCAAACCCGGTCAAAGGCCTTGGATATGTCAAGCGCCACCACGCAAGACTCCCCATGGTCCCTAAGGGCAGAAGACCATAAATCAGTTAGATAGGAAAGTATGCCACCAGTTGACCTCGAGTGTCGAAAGCCATTCTGATGATCTGAAAGGAGGAAATGAGATTCCAGATGATCCACAAAATGAGAGTTAAGAAAAGTTTCAAAGATTTTAGATAGAAAACCAGTGAGAACTATAGGGCGATAGTTAGAAGGATCAGAGAGGCAACCTTTTTCGGGATCGTTTGAACATATGCGCGCTTCCAGCACTGAGGATAAGTATTAGTATTGAGACATAGAGAGTAGAGTTGAACGAGGACAGGCGCCAGCTCAGAAGCACACCCTCAAAACACTGGGAGGAATGTTACTGGCTACTAGCCTTCCTTGGTTATAGATTTTCCCCGTTAGGATCCGATGGACACGATCATGTGTAATCACAGGTAAGACATGGGAAACCTGAGAGGAAAAGGAGTAGGAGGAGGGATGCCAGAATCGTCCAGGGTAGAATTAGATGAAAAAAGGAGGCCGAAGAGATTGGCCTTATCAGAAGGAGAGTTAGCAACAGAACCGTCAGAGCGAATAAGGGGAAGAAAGGCAGATTTACAAATGTTGTTAGAGATGTAATTGCCAAGAGGCCAGAAATTTTTATCAATAGGAGAACCAAGCAGGTTGGCGCACCTTCTTTTAATGAAAGCGTTTATTATATATATATATATATCAGGCTTGGGTTCAAGTACAAGTACTTGTACTTAAGTACATTTTTTGGAGTACTTGTACTTGCAGTATCTAAAACCCAGTGTACTTGTACTTGTACTTGCACCTTTTGTACTTGAAAATTTGCAAAGTACTTGCAAGTACTTTTGGCATTTTTAACTTGCCAATATATTTTTTTTTTATCATTTTTCTACGTATTGATATTATTATTTCTTATGTATTCTAAATTAATTTCCATTTACGAATATAAAGTATGTTATTATATATATATATAAATATATATATATATATATATATATATATATATATATATATTATATATATATATTATATATATATATATATATATATATATATATATATATATATATATATATATATATATATATATATATATATATATATTAGTGATGGACTGGATGTCAAAATTTGACTGTTTGCGGATGCGGATGCGTATAGAGGATGAGATGCGGATGCGGATGAGGATGTGATGTGGATGTTTACTCTTTTAATTATAAATAAAAATTATATATATATATATATATATATATATATATATATATATATATATATATATATATATATATATATATATATATATATATATATATATATATATATATATATATATATATATATATATATATCAGGGGGTTTCCTCCATAGGTGCTAGGTGTGCGCCGCACACCCTATAAAAGCTAATTACTTTTTTTAATTACACTTTAGATATAAGGGAATATCTGTTCAAATGAAGATAGTTTTGTACACAATTATTCAATAAAATATTAAAAAATTAAATGCTCTTAAACTTCCAATTCGCTTATTTTATACAGTAGGTACCATATCAGCAAGGAAGCTGTGTACGCTAAAAAATTTGCCCCACTTCCCGTTTCCGTCAGTGTTATTTCACGCTCGCTCTCTCGCTCTCATGTTTCTATTCTTCAAATACCTTAAAATTGTGCGCTGAAAATTTAGCACATGGATTTTTGCACAGAGACTTTTTTAATTTATATTTTAATGTGGTATATATATATATATATATATATATATATATATATATATATATATATATATATATATATATATATATATATATATATATATATATATATATATATATATATATATATATATATATATATATATATCGTCTGTAACTGGTAGGAAAGAATATATATATATATATATATATATATATATATATTATATATATATATATATATATATATATATATATATATATATATATATATATATATATATATATATATATATAGTTATATATATATATATATATATATATATATATATATATATATATATATATATATATATATATATATTATGATGATATTATGATCACATAATTCTTATTTTTATAGCGGATGCGGAT